>PVJA010053150.1:0-12099 GCA_004027025.1 Myocastor coypus
AGGCACTTGCTTTTGCAAAAGTACCTGTTGAGATATTTGACCATTTGTGATTGAGATATATGTTTTCTTATTTTTTAATTTTGAGTCACTTTCATATTTTATGTACAAATACTCCATTATATAGTGTTTTGATAAGATTGTTTTTTCTCAATTGGTGGTGGTTTCCAAGCTCTTGATAGAGAAAAGCATTCAATTTAATTGAAGGCTAAATTATGAGTACTTTTCTCTTTCATAGATTTAGCTTTTGATATGATATCTTTTTTTTTTTTTTTTTGTATTTTAGGGAAGGGTCTACAGGGTGTTCAGGGTCTCACTACTAGTAGACAGGACTTGTAGTGATCCGCCTGTTTACAGCCTCCCAAGAGCTGGGATTACAGGTGCATGCCACCACACCCAGTCTCAATTGCCTCTCAGCGTGCCCCAAGAGGGGCGGGTGCTGCAGGCCTGGGAATTGAACTACATTCCCTGCACTTGCTTGCAGGCACTTTAATTCCCTGAGCCACTCGGTTGGCCCTTTATAACTTTGCATCTTGCATTCAGATGAATAGGTCTGTATCATGTGTTTTCATGTGACTCGGTTACTTAATCACCACTATTCTGGATATGATTATGATAGCAGATTTGTAGAAAAAAACATTTTTAGGAAAGTTAAATAATTTACATCCTTTATGGTACAAGCGACTGGTCATTGAAATCTAAAGGGAATTTCAACTCTCGTTCTCAGTTGGCAAGCTTGTTCGTTGGTCGGCAACAGCTGGTAGATTCTGCCAGATCAACGTAACATTTGATAGAAAAAGCCTTACTGTCTCTGCGCATCGCGCATTTGCACAGCGCTGTTCAACTCCACTCAACAGTCGCGCGTGTAAGAAGCTCTGCAGCCCGGCCTTGCTGTGCTCCGTTTATCCTTCCGAGCCTTGTGCTCCAGTTTTGGTCATTCTTGGTCTTTCCTGTTGAGGCCCTCGTCAGCCTCTTCTCCCGTTAGATATGAGCGTGCATCCTCACGCTCCAATCCGCAGGAGCATCTGCGATCCCAGGCTTTGCTCCGCTGCTCCCAAGCCTGCTGGCCCTCACAGAGCCTCCCTCCTGACCACTCTGTCACCACAGCTGTGAAAACATCACCTGTCATTTCATCTCTTTTCTTCACAGGGAGTGAAGTGACATTTAATAAATAGGTTGCTACACCTCAGAGTGCCCATTGTATAGAGTTGGTGGGAAGAGTTTCTGCCTTTGTTTATATTTCTGGCATCACTAAATAAGATGTACTGAGCATCTGTTAAGTGCAAAACCTACCAGCTACATCTGAAAATCAAATACGCAAAAAGAAGTACGATATGCTCAAAAAGTTCTAACGTTTACAAAACCAAAAATTTAAGCAATATGATAGGAGCTTAAAGGAAAAAATAAAGAAACCTTATGAAGTATCTGAAGGCTTTTCAGCTAGCCACCCAACTGGCAGCATCCCTGGCTATGACCCTGGGTGCCTCACTGGCCTGCTGTCTCGGGGCCTAAAAGACATGTATTGTGAGAGAATTATGAGCACTGTGGAAATTATAATGAGCCAGCAAAAGCAGAATGAAACAATTAATGAGAATAACAAGAATTTAGGCTGAAGCAGCCATGCAAGGCAGGAGATTTTAGGCTTTGGGCAGCACTTGCTATCCCTTTTAAGTGTCATGCAAGCCCTGAATCAAACTTAATCAGTTTGTCTCGACCATCTTTGGAGCCGAGTCTTTAAAAACATCAAACAGGCCTCATCTTATCCTGTGTGCTTCCTCTAGAGACCGAGTTTGCATGTGCAACCCCGGGAAATCGAAACCAAACAAAACAGAAATTATTTCACTCAGTCTCTCAGCATAAAGCTCTAACAACTGTTTTCTTAAGACAATGTCCAAAGCTGGCTTAGAATTCACTGTGTAAGCCAGGTTGGCCTTGACCTCGTGGGAATCTTCCTGCTTCAGCCTCCCAAGTGCTGGGTTCACAGGCGTGCACCACCATGCCTCATCAAAGGTCTACTCTTCTGAAGGTGGGCCTAGGAATCAAGATGAACACGTGTTAACTGAAATTGTACATCAACTTAGTGAAACAAATTTTGAGGCTGGAGCTCTCATTCTCTTTGGTGTTTTTGGTATTGACAACAATCCTCCCACCACTTCCTCCAGAAACAGTTTACTGCAGTGAGGTAAGGGATTATTCACTCAACATCAGACTGTTTATGGTCTTTTCATGTTTCCCACAATTCTGTCCAAATTACAACATCAAAATTAGGCACTTATATTCCTTCTCTTTACTTTTGAGCCCAAGTCTTCTTTCTAAAATCTCTTTCTTCCTTGCCTTGCAGAGATTGCATTTCTTTAATTTACATAGAATACAGCTGAACTGAATTTTTTATTTTCAAGGTAATCAACTTTATAGTTAAGTTTGAGCTGATCACCACTTTATTAAATTTTTCAGGGACAGCCAAACAGCTGAGCAGATTAAAGCACCTACAAGCAGGCACAGAGGCCAGGAATTCAATTCCCGGGCCAGCTGTGCTGGCCCTGCCCTTAAAATACATACACACACACACACACAAAAAAAAAAAACCCAAAAAGCACTTAAGCCAGGCATGGTGGTACACTCCTATAATCCCAGAACTTGGGGGGCTGAGGCAGGAGGACTGGTGGGAGTTTGAGACCAGCCTAGGCTACAAAAGTGAGTTCAAGGCCAGCCTGAATTGCATAGCGAGACCTTCTCAAAAACGACAAAAAAAAAAAAAGTTTTCTTTGATAGCAAGGCAACCCTAATCTCATAAATGTAAATACTTTAACATATATCAAATATTTTAAACTTTGACTTATGTAACACTGAAAAA
Organism: Myocastor coypus; assembly: GCA_004027025.1. Lineage (NCBI taxonomy): Eukaryota > Metazoa > Chordata > Mammalia > Rodentia > Myocastoridae > Myocastor > Myocastor coypus. Next base: position 2,852 of record PVJA010053150.1, read on the forward strand.
TATAATGTGAAAGACAATGTGCTTGTTTACGGAAGCATTACACTTATCCATTCTCATTTCTTTAATATATTTTTGCATTGTCAAGTAGTTAAACAATCTTAATATCAGTTCCCATAGATGTAGAAATTTTTTTAAAGTTTTTTTTTTTCAGCTGACCCGTGCATGGTTTATATGGTTTATTTTTATTTTAATTTTTTTCCTGTTTCAGAACTTTTTAAAAATTTTTTTATTGTTTAAATTTAACAATGGTTATATGACATATTTTCATCATCAGATCAGTTTAGATTAATACATATAGGTATATAAGATTTATCAAACAATTAAACATTTACCCTTTTAAATCAACATTACTTCTTTTTTTCTTTTCCCCTTTCTTTTCTTTGAAAGTTGACATATTGCATATTGAAAGAGATGAATGAACTGTAGTGCATCTAAGGAGAGTCACCCAGAGAAAAACATTCTCTCAGGCTTTCACAGAAAGCAAAATGGCCAAGCAATGGCCGTAACTCGTCCCGAAGGCTGACACTGACAACAGGTTTATGTAATATTAACTAGGCAATACTTACACGTTTCTACTAATTGACAGATTAGGTATCAGTCATGACTGACTGCTCAGAACAAGAGCAATTTGCGAGAGTATGGAGAATTTAGGTTCCTGATTCATGTGCTACAGAGCTCACAACAATATGCAAACAATGAACTCTGACTGCCTTGGCTGGCTGTGATGGCCGCCGTGGCTGGAGGTTAGGGACCCTTTGCACACCTAGGCGCCTGCACCTCACGCTCTGGCAGCCTGCTCTTTGCTGCCAGTTTAGCTGAGGGGACGTTGCTAAGTGAATGCTTCCCAGAGGTAGGAAACTGTTGCTTTCATTTCTGTGGGTTTGTTGAATGGTGATGGCTTTTTTCCTGCTACGTGTACCTGCTCCTTGTCTGCAGTTCACAGTTCATTTTACAACTGGTAGCTGATAGATATCGAGCAGATAAGCAGAGAGAAAGAAGGCTGAGAGACTAGGCAGCTTACTTTTCGCTTGTTTTTGCCTATCGGTGCCGGGCCAGGGAGCTGCCCTAGGATCTATCCTGAGCTCACAGGAGCAAAAGTGGTTCAGCCAGAGAGTTATATCCCCAGCTAGAACGGACAGACCAGGACTGTTTGTTTTTCTTACAGAAAATGTAGTTCTGAAACCAGAGACAGTGGCAAGATTTTGAAGTATCAGCCTGACAAAGGACAAGGAGGCTGCTGCAACCCTCAGCAATAACTGGGGAAAAAATAAGTCCAGCTGGCAGGCAAGTCACCAAAGTCCTTCAGCAAAGAAGAGGGAGACGGCAGGCCTGGGGGTCAGGGGGTGGGGGACACCAGCCAATGTGGTAGCAGATCCAATTAACAACTGGCTTTCAACTTCCTTATACATCCACTGGAGTGAAATTTTCCCTCAGAAAAATCTCTTCCCAGGCTTAATACATGTCTAAGCACATTCTGGGTGGTAAACAAACTCATGCTTGCAAAGCGAATAAGCTATACCTTTTATGGAGACTCCTCGCCCTTTTAAAAACGTGTAATTTCTGACTTCATAAAAAGCAAAAGTATTCTATGTAAGTCGTGCTCTCGCTAAGGAAGGGCTGGCTGCGTGTCTGTGGAGAAGGCAATGGTCATCCCTGTCCTGGACCGCCTGTGGTATGCCTAGTGTTCGGGTGTGTGCGTGTGTGTGTGTGTGTGTACGTGCGTGCGTGCCTGCGTGCGTGCGTGCGTGTGTGTGTGATGGTGGTGGTTAACCTTAATTGCATCAACTCGCCTGACTTGGAAGCTGCAGAGCGCAGTGGTAAGTAGTAAGGCCCACTTCTGGGTAGGCTGCCAGGGCCACGAGGAGTGGCCTGGGGCACTGCGATTGGTGCTGGGTCCTTTCTCTCTGGCACGGGTTCTCGGCCATGCCTTCCAGGCATCCTAAAATGCTGAGCCACATGTCGTTGCTCCTCCTTCAGGTCAGTGATCTCAGATGTTATGGAGGAGCTTTGGAAAAGCAAGCCAGCCCACTTCTCTGTGACAGACTGTCCGTAAGCCTTTGCCTGGGCCTCAGCTCCAATGCTGTATTCACTGGCACTAAATAAGCACCCATGCTCTATGGTGACACCTTCACCAGCTGCTCAGGGAAGCAGAAGCAAGCTCCTTCTTTCTGTTACAGGATAGGCAGTCAGATAGGGCCAGGCCCTCCAGGACAAAAGCGAAAGCAACTTGACTAGGCAGCTTTGCAAGGGAAAGGCACCTGTGGGCCAGACCTTCAAACAAGAGTAACAAAACGCAGCCGCCCACTCACTTAAAGTTAAGTATCAGGGATTGATGTTCTAAATGAGTATCATCACCCTAAAAGAGCCTAAAGCAGGAGCCAGAAACTTAACCCCAACCGAAAGAACCCTTATTCATGCCTGTTTGCTACGCGACTTGCTTCCCAATTTGCTCCTGATTTAATCAATTTTACCTGAACAATGATGCTTGTAATCTCATTGGTCGATGGTGACTTTGTCCCACCTCATGACCACCTAAGCAAGTTCCCCTAGTTTCACCTTAGGTCCGCCTTATCACATGGTTTTGCCCTGTAAGACCTCTAAAGAAAGACAATTCAGGGGCAGCCTACTCGGGCCCCCCTCCTGTTCCCCTCTTGGACAGAAGCTTTCTTTCCCAATAAAGTTTCTATTCTAAACCTCCAACTCATTCCTAAAATTCCTTCTTCGGGTTTAGAGAACACGACTTTGTCCAAGTGTTCTTCAGGTTATCAGTTTTTCTTCCTGCATCATTTCTACTTGCTTCAAAAAACTTTTTTTATCTTTTTTGACGCTGACAAACTTTATTAGAAGGTGAAATTCAGTGAAACATGAAAATGAACCAGGTTTATTTATAGTTCCATTTTTGTTTACCTGGAAAGCCAATGATGCTTTCAGAATTTTAACCTTTCTTTATACTGACATGATTTGGGCTGCCTATAGAATAATATATGTGAATTTACTGCAGTTAAAGAACAAAAATCTTGAGCAAATAATACTATTGCTACAAAAATATTCAATAGAGAAGTAGAATTTAAAACAGATGAAGATTCACATGTTTACAGACAATATTATAGTCCATCTCCATCACAATTTAAGACATTACCGTAATATTTTTAGATGAACCTTCTTTTAGTGCTATCCTCCGAGCTTTCTCAGCTTAGAGTGTCACAGCGATACTTGACACCTGCTATTGTATGTGTGCCTCTAAAATTTGTCAGAATTTATACCCCCTGAAAGGTGGGAGAGAAGCGATGCAGGTAATTACGCTGATAAGGAGTTGAAAAGGCTCAGGTTCCTCCCTCGTTGCCTTTCCACTGGAGATCAGCAGAGGACAGAGTTCTCCCCTTACTCTACGCAAGCACGCAGTGAGAAACGTACACGCAGTGAGAAACGTAGTCTAAGAGGCAGAAAGTGCACAAAATCTCTGGATTTGGTGGAGTTTGCATTCTGATAGAGACAAAGGCCTCTGGTCTTTAACATGTAGACAAGGAAATAGCAAGTTAATTTTGAAAAGTAATAAGTTCTATGAAGAACTTATCTTAATCTTGGACATTTAAGCCTAAAGAATGTAAGAAGTAAATTTTTGATGTCCATAAGTTACCCCAAATAAAATACTTCGTTATATCATCAGGATTGGACTAAGATAACAACTTCCTTCTGTTAGAGACTCACAGTAGATCGACCAAGTTCAGTGGAGTCGTATTTTATGTTTCTTATTATTTCCACTTGTGTAACCTGAATTGCTGCAGTCTTCATTTTCTCTGGTTAAAACCAAAGCAATAGCTCCCTTAAGATACCCTTGCTTTTAACTGTAGGGAGAGTAAAGCTGGAGATCAATCGCATGGACAGGGCTAAAGCAGGAGCAGACCCTCACGTCCTCCTCGTTTTCACTTCAAAATCTTTGTGCTTCCGTGAAGTATCTGTGAAACATCATAAGCACTGACGTGGTAGTTGTGAGACAGTCTGCCTGTGAGATTGTTTGATATAGAAGAATCATTTGGCTAAGCTTCCCTTTACACAAAGAATTGTGTTGACTACTATATTTTCTTGGGCCATTCCAAAACTTACGAATTTGGATAACAGCATTTCTTACTGTTAGATGAGCATAAGTTGCCCCATGGTTAGGACTGTCTTCTCCTCTGCTGGTGCCCGCTCTGTTCTCAGAATCTGGGTTACTTCCTACCTATTTAATATGTCACTCTGCAGGGTCACATGTACACTGTGTTGATGGCAGTGTGACAGCAGAAAGGAATCCAACTAAACGTATGAATTCACTTCTGAGGAAACAAAGGTAAGCAGTTGTATAAACCACCCGATTATTCCTAAGTTTATTGGTTGGCATTGTATCCTTTTCCAGCCATTCAAAATTTCTATTTTTATTGTGGCTGCTAGATCAACATATGGCAGACTCGGTGTCTTCAACATGCAACAGTGAATGAGACAAATATTTAACAGTGTATGTGATAAAAAGAATGTGAATCCTGATGTTCAAAATATCTTCCAATTTGATGTCCGTACTTCTTTTAACAATCTTTTCCTTTCTTCTTAATATCAGCTGTTCATTTAGAGTAAAGCCACGGTCACCGGTTATCCAAGCTCAGTCTTGGTCTCCTTTGCAGGGACACCAGGTGTTGTGTTTATTTCCAGCCTTTGACATGTAATACATAGGCCCCAGAAAGCACAGCTACAATGAAGGGATAAGGTAGCATTAGCTGAATCAGGTTTGACATGCTTGACAAATAAGGCTTTGACGTGTGGTCGCTGAGATTTCTACCTTTGCTGTCACCGTGCCGCTTACTCAGATCTACACAGCATCCAGTGTGAAGTTGTGCTGTCACTTGGGAGGAGTCCTGTTCTCCACATCTTTTTGTTAGACACTTTCCTCTCCTTTAAAGGAAAATCCAACCTCACTAGCTCTGAGAAGCTTCCCTAATAATATCAGGTCAAAGGGAAGGGCTGACATTCAGTTGACATTTTCTCACTACAGCTTAAATTTGACTTCTGTGAGGGTTTGCGACTCCCGTTAGCTCTGTTAAGCCCTTGCATTATGACTGTGTGGTTCCTCTGGTAAATAAGACTGGATAGCTGCTAGCCAAAGGCAACAGCTGATTCCTGAAAGTTGGAAATACAGTTTTCGTTGGCCATGTACAATACGCCAAGGCCAGGTGAAAGTCAGATGATTTTTTGCGCAACTTTTAAAACAGAAATTGCTTCCATGTAAAGCTATTTGTATTCCATGTAAAGCTATTTGTTTTATGTTTCCCCATTCAAATGAATTGAGAGTGATAGAAGAAGTTATGCTAAATGATAAAATAACATTAGTTACTGCTTTCCTATGTGTGATTTACTGGGTAATTTAAATGATAATCTGGAGGAAGTCTCCCGGGAAAATTGAAGATCTGCTATGGTACTCAAAATTAGAAAAAGAAATAACACATCTCAACCATAAATATTTAATGTTACACTCAACCCCAAACTCACCATTGTGGTTATAAAGTCTTTACCAAGCGTTCTGTCTAGGAATACAAAAACTGTGAAGAAATTTTGAAACTTTGCTCTGCCCACCGTGCACTCTGATGTAATTTAGCTATCAGCCCAGTAACCTTTCCAGGGGCATTTCAAGGGACCAGATTATCTGGAATCCTGGAGCAAGCAGACCTCACAGGCTAATAGACACTAAGGCTGAAAATTATGAACATGAAAGTGAGCAATTCTGCCTAGATTCTAATTTGGGGACACTAAGCCCTTTTGAACTTTGTTCCCAGTTAGGCGATCAGTGAATTTTTCTCTCAGTATACCTGACTCTTGTACAAATTAAGGTGCTGTCAATTTTTCCTATTTTTTTTTCCCCCCACGGTATCAGAAGCTTCTAAAACTGATGCATCTGGGAGCCTGCTTATCAAAGCAGGCAGCACGGGGGTGCTGCTGAACAGCATGGGGGCTCTCTGCTCTTGATCCAGGGGCCCTCCCCCTTTGGTTCAGCCGCGGAGGTTTAGGCCCTATTTAACTTCCAACCATGACACCTGTGTTGCAGATAATGGCTCTGACGGAACACAGATTCAATCCTGTGATATTCTGCCAAGATCTCTGCCAAGGTCTTTTTGTTCTGGGCCAATAAAGAGTCTTCGTTTGAATGTAATTTAAATTACAAATCCTTTTCAAAAGAAACGATAGCTACAAATTTAGGGCAGATTTGTTACATTATCAACCCTTGCTCTGAAGAGTCAAGGGAAAGTCAAACTTTATGTTGAGCACAGTAAAGAAGTAATCCACGTGGAGAGACCACAGGCGACTGCTTATGCAGCATTAATTGCTTTGAGAAAGCAAAGACTGCCTGAAATGAACTTCCAAAATATCCTTGACAGTTAGAGTTCATTTACATACATAGTCCTAAAATTCATCCAGGAGAATAAAGTACAGCATATATTGGTTCCTCACTTCCCTATCAAACACTTCATCAAAAATATTCATTTTTAACTTTTAATTTTCATAAGACAATGTTACATTTTTCTTGAAAAAAAAGAAAGTCTTGGTGGAGACATGTAATAATGGTATCAGTATTTAGGACCTATTTACTCGTATGAAATCAGTTGTTCCGAGATCTCAATTATCCTTCCCGGGAATTGCTTCTTGGACTAAGAAGCTCAGGAATTGCTCTTTTTGAAGGGCAATGCTTTCGATCTGAAAAATCTTAACTGTAGAATTGAAAAAAATAAAGAGATCTTTTTACACTTTGCACCAGTGATCATATCAGCTTTGTGAATAAGACTTTTCATTTTGGAGTCATTCGGTAAGCAAAGTAGCCCTGACACATTTAAGGGTAACAGTTTCATAAGTTATTGCTCAGTTCCCTGAGATACAATAGAATTTAAGGCACAAACCTCCTAGAAAAGGTTTAAATCAACTGTAGGTTTCTAAACACATATGAACTACTACAACATAAATATAACCCCAAATCTATGTATTTATTTCATTATAGTGATGACCACTATAAAGAGAAAGTCAAGTAGTTTGATAAAATTACCTAAAAGATGGGTAAAATACAAACAGGATGATACATAAACTAAAGTCTTATAAAAATTCATGAAGAACTTGAAAAATAAGATGCAATTAACTCAAGTGTGTTACAAATAAAAAAGAAGTGCTTCTATATAAAGCAAAGATATATTAGAAACTCAAACATCTGTTGCAACTCAGCAAGCTCATGACTTGCTTAGGTCTATATCTTAAAGAAAGAAAATTTACGTTTACAGAAAATTCTGTAAATTAACATCATTATTAGCCTTATTGATAAATTCCAAATTCAGGAAGCAATCTAAAATTCCTTCCATGGTCAATTGGATACACAATCTGTGATATATGCAACACATACATCCATACTTACTTATCAGTGAAACAGACATTGATATACATATATATATATATATATATATATATATATATATATATATATATAAAACATTATATTGGGTGACCTAAATTCGTCTCAAAGGCTTGCATACTACATGGTTACATGGTTCCACTTACATAACATTTTGGAAAGTTAATACAATATAAACAGAGAACAGTCAGTAAATATCAGGTGTAAAAGGTAGAAAATGAGCTAACTACAAAGGAAAAAAAATATGAAAATCTAAGGATGAGAAAATTCTGACTCCTGCCTGTGATGGTTTCTACCTGAATCTGTGCATGTTTAAATTCTTACAAGTCTATGACAAAAATAAGTTTAACTTAATATAAATCTAAAAAATCAACAGCATTCATTTGCAGAATAAAATTAAAATGAGAAGAAGAGCTCATGTTTTTACTTCAATATACTTCAGGTAGAAAAGATAGGGCTAAATCTTGCATTCATAATATGATTTGAATTTCATGAGACGTGTACATAAGAAGATATGTGTATCTAGTTTTTTACAATTTAATCTTTTTTAAATGTGTAGGTATTTAAAAATGTTTTCCTCTCAATTATTCAATCATTTTGTAAAATTTACACCTATAAAATGGAAAGAAAAATATATAAAACAAAATGTAGAGGCAGATGAAGAAAAAAAATGAAATAATGGTTATTATTTTATTAGAAATTAAAATTCATCATATTTTTTTCTTAGAGAATTTCTTACTCTTATCTTCTGTAAAACAATAAAACTGTATTGTTTTCACAACATATGGATATGATTGGAAGCAAAATTTTCCAATAATTTTGCCAAAATTTATCACCTCCCAAGATAGTCGTTCTATTTTATAAATGTTTCACTATTCACTACTAATAATCTTAAAATAATCTTGAATAATCTCAAAAACTGAAGGCTTCCAAAATATATGGTAGTTAAGGTCTCATAATCTTTTGAAAAAACCTACTCTTATTTCACTACGTATTTGAGAAGTAAATTTTTAAAAAATTGAGAAGAAATATTTTATAAATTTTCCAGAGAGAAGTAAAAGAAGTATTTGCCTCCAAATATAGGGGTGAGACTCATCCACCATCCCGTCTGGCCCACGTGTCTGCCGGGTAAGGATTCTGGGTCCGCCTCCATCTCCCAGCTCTTGCTGCCCAAGCTCCAGTTCAGAACCCATCCGCCATCCCCTCTGGCCAGCGCACCTGCCAGACAAGAAACCTCAGCCCACATTTATCCTCAGACTCCTCAATTCTAGAGCTATGACTCCACCCATAGTGCTGAACCATGGAGCCTCACAACAACTAATGGCCCAAGCTCCGGCTTCTAGCCAGGCACATCTGGAAGGGAACAAGCTTGGTGGATCCAGACCAAACTCCCATTGGCACTAACAGCATAGCTTCACCAAAGTACAGAGATCACTGCCATACAAAATGATAACTACAAGGAGTAAGATACAATCTCAGGGCCCCAGCCTACCCAAATCAAATACAGAAGACACTACCATGGAAGAAAATGAGAATCAGGCAGCCAAAACTTCTGAGTCTGAGGTAGACAGAAAAGTAAAGAAACATATAGAGCAACTCAGATCAGAGATAGCATCTGAAATTAAAAAAAAAAAAAAATCCATGAATTAATAGAATCTGAAGTGGAAAAACAATTGCAGAAATGTATAGAGGAAACCAGAAAAGAAATAACTCCTGAAGTAAAAAAAAAAAAAAAAGACATGTCTAAATAGCATCTAGCCAGGCGTGGTGGCGCACACCTGTAATCCCAGCACTCGGGAGGCTGAGGCAGAAGGATTGGTGTGAGTTCGAG
>PVJA010053151.1:0-12098 GCA_004027025.1 Myocastor coypus
ATGTATATTGAACATATACTCATTAGTGAAATAAACCAGACCTATATGTGTAAATATCGTATAGTCTCCCTAATATAAGAACTTTAAAGAAGAAAACAAGAACTTAAGGGCATAACACAGCTGAATGTGTTATGGACTAAACAATGAAGCGACTGGAAGCAGATAAAGCAGAAAACATATCAATAGCAAAACCATACACAGATGTACACAGGATGAATCAGATATTGGTCTTAAGAACCTTCAAGGGGTTCAGCATATTGATTATAGCACAACGTAACGCTAAAATTATGTTTGGAATATATGTCACTCTTGTCTTTTTGAAAAAAACAATCATGGATTTCAAGGCCAGACCCCATCTTTACTGGCTTAGTGACCTCAGAGGAGTCATTCAACTTTCCTGTGTCTTGATCCTATCATCTGCGAAATTAGGCTAATAATGACTTGCTTCATTTGAGGAGGATGGACAATGCAAGAGTGATATCTGTTCATCTTCTGATTATGTTTTCTATATGTGAGGTCAAGAGCTAAACATTCTGGAAATACATGTTTAATGACATTGGAACCCTGTGAGTTAATCTCAGGCTCACTACACTATACTGTAAAGGATCAAGCAGTGAATAGTTTAGGGTTTGGAAGACAGTAGCTCCTGTGGCAGGCGTGGAACTCTGCTAATGTAAGGTAAAGACGCCATGGAAAATACACACAGACAGATGTGCCTATGTGCAGTGGAACTCTATTTCTAAGATCTGGTGACAGTAGTTGTCTGATGCCCAGGTCAGTGTTATGGTGACAGCACAGTGAAGGATGAAAGTGCATTGGACCCATTTGTACAGTTATTATGAGCAGAGCACTCAAAGCAGAGCAGGGAGGAAGGCCCTTCACTAAACATATGCAGCTAGAGGCCATATCTCTCTTGAGTGAGATACAGAAGACTTGCATGTGCAAACATTGCATTGTCTCCTTATGCAAGAACCTGAAAGAGCAAAATAAAATCTGAAGGGTACAGTAGAGACTGGGAAAAGGGAATGAACATGCTCAAAAGGAAGGAATTACTGAGTTGAGGAGGACAGCAGAGGAAGCGAGGAAAAGAGATTTATCTATGCATGTAAGAAGATAGTTTGGACAACTGTACTATGGATTTCTGCTGGTCTATGGAAAGGAACAGTTGCCCTTGCCTAATTTGTTTTGTCTCCTTTTTCCAGTTCTCTTAACTTTTTCTCTTCTTTCTTTTTTTTTCTTTTATCTTCCAATTTTGCATGCATCTGACTGGTAAAATGAAAAAAAAAAAAAACTAATTTGAAGACAATACTATGCAATATAACAAATACTGTGAAATTCATATTAATTTGTTTAGTAAAATTCTGCCTCATTTGTAATTTTTCTGTTTTAGTACTATTTTGTATTCTCTTTAAAAAGACAAAAATTTTAAAAAGTAAAATGCAACTTACAGCATGTTATGGTTTAGATACAAAAAGCTTCCCTTGGTCCCATGTGCCCAGAGGTGGGGCTTTCGGGAAGTCATTAGATCATGAGGCACTATACCCACTAGCAATCACTGATGAGTCCTTAGCTGACTGCAGTTCTAGGAGGTGGGGCCTGCCTTAACGATGCAGGGCCTGGAAGGCGGATTCTCACCCTGGCCCCGCCCTCACTACTGTACTCCCAGAAGTGGAGAAGCTCTCCTCTGCCTTGCCTTTGCACCATGCTGCTTCTACCTTGGGTCCAGCCAACTGTAGACTGGACCCATTAGAACCTGAAGAAAAATGGAACTTTTTCCCTTTAAACTGCTGTTGGCAGGTATTTTGTCCCAGGTATGAGAAAGTGACTAATACAGAGCAGCTTGGCTTTCTTCAAGATGTTGCTTCTAGCCAGGCATGGTGGTATATACATGTAATCCCAGCACTTGGGAGGCTTGGGAGGCTGAGGCAAGATGGCAGCTGCAAGTTCAAGGCCACCTGAACTATATAGAGAAACCCTATCTAAAAACAAACAACAACATATATATATATATATATATATATATATATATATATATATATATATATATATATTGCTCTAAGACCCACTTTCTAGGCCCTCTTGCTCTTCTCTGTATTCTATTAATATTATTCCTATTCTGAATGATGTCAAGCAGTCCCGTCACTTTAAATGCCACCTGGTCTAGGTGCTCATGCATCTCAGTTTTTGTATTCTCTCCTGACTCCACATCTAATTAGTTATCTGCTATCTCTATTTGTACATCTCATAGATCTTCAGCCTAACATGACCAAAGCCAAATTCATCTTCTAACCCAATATATCATAGTTGTATTCATTTCTATTTCAGATATCAGGTGATAGCCATCATGCTACTTAAGCAACAAACTTTAAATCATTTAAATTTTTATATACTTCTTTGGTACAGGGTCTCATTGCACAGCTCAGACTGTCATAGTGATCCTCATGTCTTTGCCTCCCAGTCCTGGCATTACAGGCGTGTGCCAACTTGCCCGGTCTCAGTGACCAGCATGGCATGCAGTACCGGGGATCAAACTTGGGTCCTTGTACCTACCAAGCAGGCACTTAGGCCACTGAGCTATCTCCCTAGCCCAAGGCAACAAAGTTTACAGTCAACCTTGGATTCTTTCCCTATCCCTTCCACCACATACAATGTGTCAGGAAATTCTATGGCTATACACAATATTTCCAGAATATGATCAACTCCCACTACTTCACTGCCATTACCATGGCTACAGCCTGGGTATCTGCAATACTCCCCGTTAGCTCTTTTCCCTGTTCCCATCTTCATCTTTCCAGCCCTTTCTCACCATAGTATTTAATGTTTAAGTTAGGCCACGCCTTTCCCCTGATCAAATCCCTGCTCTGGCCAAAGTGCTCATGAAGATCCAAAAGATTCTGTGTGCTTTGTCCCCCAAGATGTCTGACTTCACCATCCTCGCTCTCCCTCTTGCTCTCACCCCACCCCCTTTCAAAGTCAGGGTAGGGACAAGCACTCTAGACACAGAGATGTCCTGTGTGACAGTCCTCCCATATGTCAGCATACTGCTGCTCAAGATCTTTGCCATCATTGTTTCCTTGGAGCAGAGTTCTCCTTTCCAGAGAGCGACAAGGCTGACTCTCCTTGGCATCCTTGCTTACAGCCTCCCTCAGCTTGCTAGGGCAATTCCAGCTGCCTGCCACCCAGTGACAGCCTCCTCATAAAAGCTTTGGATTTTTGTTTTTTGTGTTCACTTCTATGTCATAGTCCCCTAGAACAGTGTGTGACACTTAAGTACTTAATACCTATGCATCAAACAGATGAATGAACAGACTAGTCTGATCCCAAGAGGTCTGTGAGCCTTGAGCCTTTTGTTTCGATTTGTTGCTCTTATTGCTCCTATAACTGGACACTGAAGTCCACCCTAAAACAGTAGTGATGTCTGGATTCCCAGATTGACTCTTGGCTCCTGACCCTTCAGTGTGGTGACTGGAATCACAACCCAGGAGGCCTATGTTAGAATGAAGGACACCTCCCTAGTGGAGAACATTATGTGAGAGAAAGCTGGTAGCAGATGCTCAGCTTCACCCCACTGTTCACAGATACCTCACTCTCCCTATCCTGAATCTTTTGAGATCTGCAGCAAGACTATGGCCTAAAGGACCTGCAAACCCTGATGTTTTCCCTCCCTAGTGAGGATCAGCACATAATGGAAGGTGGGGAGAGGCCAAACAAGTGACAGAATCTGGAGCTACGAACAGGCTTCAGAGGGGGTCATTTTTCTGCTCTCCAACCACCAATGTCTGCCCATAACTGTTGGCATAAAGCCCAGTTCCAGGAGCTCCATGTGGGCCTCCTCTCTGCCCTCAGTTCTTCTAATGCTAGCCAGGCCCTCGCTCCTGTCCCAGGACCTGCTGGGTCCCTTCCTGCTGCACTCTTTATCCCCTCCGCTGGTAAAACCTTCTCTTCTTCCTGGCTGGACCTGCTCTCACCTGTAACTTTTTCTCAAACACAGCATCGAAGAGAGCTCTGCTAACCATCCATCCAAGGCATTCTCTACCTTAGCATTGTGATTCTTCCCAACTCATCATCCTGCTTATTCCTCCCATTGCTTTTTTTGGTTTCTTCCCTGTGTGTGCACTAGCTCAGAAGTCCCTGAGGCAGGGACCTGGCCTCTCTTGATCAAGCCATCCTGTCCACTAGCCACAGTAGGACCCCAACATGTTTTTGTGGGGTTTATGAGAGTGAAACTGTGGAGCACATCACCACCCCTGGTGGTAGCAGCCCTCCTTTGGAGCCCTCTGCCTCTTGATTGGGCTGGGGCCATCTGCTTGGAGATGATGCTGAAGGTTTAGAAATGATACGACTCTGGCTTAAGTTAAGAAGCAGAGAGTTAGAGCACCTCAGAAGCTGTCTGGGTCCCAAGAGTATTCCTCTTTGCCACATGATAGGGAGGCCAAGAAAGCTGGAGCTGAAGCTCTCTTCATTGATATTTGAAGCTTTCTTTGGTTCAAGTCTTCCTCCCTCCACATGCTGAAAGAGTCCACATCTAGACCTGAAAGAGAATGGCTAGATGGTGGAAGGAAAGAAGGAATTGCTTGGCTAACAGAAGTAGAGAATGGGTAGTGTGCCTACATGTGTGTGTACGTGCATGCATGCATATGTGCCTGCATACATGTGTGAGTAAACACATAAACATGTAGTACACCTGTGGCTCTGTGTCCCTAGACAAGTTCCTAACCCTCTCAGAATCTCATTCATTCAATCCCCAATAATCACTTTTGGATCACTGTGTGTCAGGTGATCTTCAAGCACTGGGGACACCATGTGGACAAGATAGCCTAAGTCCTTATCTTCAGACAGCTTGCTTTCTGGACAATGAACGGGTGACTTGAGGGAATGACAAATGACTGATGTTGGATAATAGCATAGATCAGTAATGGTGAACTTTTTAGATTGAGGGCCCAAACTGTAACCCAAAACCTACTTATTAATCACAAAATGCCAGCACTGCAGCTAAACCTGAATACCGCGGTTTTAGTGTAGCAAAGACACCAGTCACCCAGTGCTTGGCCGCCAAGATCACCTGGCTTGCCTCCTGACAGTCAGGCTCTGCATGCCCACTGCAACACACATGCCATAGGTTCACCATGCACCACTGCAGAAAAGTGAAATTCACTCAGGAGTGAAGTGACATCCAGCAGACCAGAGGATGCTCTCTGAAAGATACTGTCAGAGAAAAGCTCCCAAGGCAAGAATGTGTAAGCAAAGAGCAGAAATCAGTGGCATGGAAGTAGGTGATGAACAGGTAAAAATTACCCAGCGGAGGGTGCAGCAAGTGCCATGGGCTGAGACGGAGATGTAGCACTGGCAGATGAAGACTGGCTGCCAGGTGAGGGTGGTGAGCAGTGCCCTTGGACCGAGATGTCCAGTTAGCAGCCTCAGACTCAGTTTGTAAAGTAGCGGGGTGTAGTCAGTAGGATTCATCTCCTAGTTGAGTGACAGAGAGCCAATGAAACGCTGCTCATGTAAGGTGCGGCGCTCGGTATCTGATACCAAGAGAACATTAGCTATTCCTCTGATTCTTTGCAGTATGAGCAATTCTGTAGCCAGAATGCTGTATCTACTTCATAGTTATGTGAGTTCTTATCTAGTTCTCACTCAGCAAGTGCTACTTTCTGTGGACACTTTTTCCTGCAGCACATGAATGCCTACTGCGAGATGTCATTGTCTTTTTGTCATGATATGCGTATCTCTTCCAGTGCCACATTGGTCTGTTTTCCCTTTTTTCTGTGATTCTGAGCAGCTCTCTGCCATGCCTGTGCAAAACACACAAACA
Source organism: Myocastor coypus (assembly GCA_004027025.1). Taxonomy (NCBI): domain Eukaryota; kingdom Metazoa; phylum Chordata; class Mammalia; order Rodentia; family Myocastoridae; genus Myocastor; species Myocastor coypus. Next base: position 5,816 of record PVJA010053151.1, read on the forward strand.
CACCACACACACACATACATGCATGCACACGCACACACACACAGAGTTTCCCCTGTATCTGTCTTTCCCATATGTCTTCTTTGTTCATTTTTGTCACTCTGTGCACACACGTGTATGTGTGTGATGTGTACTTACTGGAATACTAGGACTGTTTGCACACACTGAAGCTGCTAACAAAAATCTGCCAAGCCACTAGGAGGGAAGTGAGAAGACAGGTCAGTGGGAGATGAGATGACAGCACAGGGTATCCTGGGACCCTGCAGTGACCCTACAGGGAGCAGCAGCTGTCCCCAAGCAAGACAAGTCTCTTCTTTGATAGCCCTAGAGCAAGTGGCGGGTTTTTAGTCCACTTCCACATTTCTGCCTTCTGCTCCCCAGCCCTATCCTACCTGCTGGCCAAAGGCTCCCAACACATTTCTGCTACTTGGGATTCGCTTTCACTTCTGTCTGGGAGAATGTCATGTCTTACAGTGCCTCCTTGTTTTGTTTACTTCGGTTGAGATCCAGGTGCCTGGAGACACCCACAGCTTGCCTTCCTTTCTGAGATTCTGGCACTAAAACCCTAGCTCCTGCACAAGGAGAACAGAGGTCTTCAGAAGTCACCTACCTTCTGAGCTAGCTGGAAAAGCAGGGCCCGGCAAAGCCAACTCACAGGCAACCAGGGCTGATTGCTTCACTCTTGCAAGAGTGAATCACTGAAGACCTACTGTGTGCCATACACTAGCTGCAGCATCAGGAATCGAACAGTGAAGAAACAGGTAGAGATCACTATACTCTTAGCAAAAGAAAACAGCCAAGAAGCAATCAACTTAAGAAATAAACCGTGAAATAGCTAAACAGGTAATAGGGGCTACAGAAAAAGAGAGCAAGCAGTCAGTGACTCCTAGAGCACTGGTGAGGTGAAAGGGTGGTGACACTGAACAGAGTACACAGAGAAGCAGAGAAGGGGCCCCAGAGAGGCAAGGGACAGAGGCATCTGTGGGGAGAAGAGATGGCCCAGGGTGTTCTCCTATCCCCTTGTCCCTTCTCCATTTATCTTCAGGTTCTTTTCACAGGATGTCAGACAGAGAGGGTTAACATGCTCTAAGGGCAGAAGGAAGTGATTGTGGCTTTGATAAGCTGAGTGAGAGTTTCTGAGGCATGCACAATTCACAGGGAAGGTGGGATGGTGGTGCAAGAAAGCCTTGTGCCTCTTGGGGCTTAGTCCCCTCCCTGGTGCTGAAGAGGTCTCTTCTGATGAGGGGCCATGAGCCTGTCTCTCTGCCTTGATGTCTCTCCCTGCCCCCCAGCCTATCTCCTAAGGATGCCCCCTCCCAAGGATGTTCCCGCGTGGCTGATTTTTTTCTCACCATCTGGGAGGTGTGCACACTGATTTCATAGAAGCCACTGCTGCTGAAGTAGTTTTTTTCAGCCAAGGGTGGAAAGATCCTGTGAGAACACTTCCCACTCTGTATCACAGGGTCTCCGGCTCCTCTCTCATGAGGTGTATTTGACAGTGACAACGCTGCTGTCTCTCCATAGTCTTTTCTGTCACTGTGGGAAGCTGAGTTGTCCATGCTGGTTTGTGTTTAGATGGCTGACACTGTGACAACTCGTTTGGACGTTTGCTCCTGGCACCCAGACCGGGCTGTGTCTGGTAGTTCCTGGGACGGCAAACTTGAAGCGCAGGCTGAGAAGTGAGTGACAGAAAACTGAGCCAGCTCAGGCATTCTCAAAAAGAAAAGCTGTTGGAGTGATTCACCCCATTTCACTCAGGTGGCAGCTTCCCTGCTGGTCTGGTGCAGAGTCCAAAGGTTCCCACATGTCGTGCTGGAATCTTCCCATTTCTCACTTCTCAGTCAAGGCTAAACATCTCCATTTTACCATCACAGAACTAGGAGAAGGAGGTAAGGAGGCTCCCTCACTATTTTCCTATGATCCACAGGCATTGGTGTCCTGCATTCTCCAGCGATTCTAAGCCCACAGAACTGGAAGTCTCCTCAGTGCTGCTCTGGGGGCAAATCTCTCCCCCTTTCCTTGGCCCATGGAATGGTGGAAGTGACTTGTTCAAAGCCCCCCAGTGAGTCGGGAGAGGAGTCCAGCTGGAAGCTAGGGTTAGGGTCCCACTGCAGAGAACCTAGCCTCTCCCTAGCAGGGAGCAGGGGCTCTATGGGAGCAGGAGACACCAGGCATTTTCTCATCTTTCCACCAGGGAAGTTACACACCCAATTTTGGATGATAGAGAACACCTTAAAAAGAAGAGAGGCCCATTTGGGTTTGGGATGGCAGGATGGAGCAGTGAGGAGATGACAGTGAGCACTCAGAGATCACTCTCTGTTGCTGAAGAGGTCACTTGGATCAGGCTTCCCTGGTTCTAGCCTGATGGAAGAACGGATAGGAGTCCCAGCATTTATGGCACACAGAGCCCCAGGCAGTGCAACCTCAGACAGTACTGGCCCCAGCCCAGAGTGGCAGGCAGTGAGTCAGCCCCTCCACCACCGCTGCCATTCTTTCGCAACACATAGACTTCTCAGGAGCTGCACACACAGGCAGAGAAGTCCCTAGCAGCTGAACACGGTCCAGTTTGGTAGCCTCCCTGGGAGGGAACAATGGTTCTTGAATGGTTCTTGGGGGTGACTAGAAGGCAGAAGCATGTGCACGTTGGGATCTAGGGGAGGGTCATGAGGAGACAATGAGCTTAGCATCTCATCCCGGCCCCTCTGCTCACCACATCTGCCACCTGGAACAACTCACAGAACCTGTCCATGCTTCTTTTGTGCACAGTACAAGTGGTAAAGTGACCTTTTGGTGCTCTGGGATTAAAATTATTATGTGTGAAGTACCTAGCAGGCAGCAGCTCCCAGTGGACTGTGGGCATTGGTGTTATCACCATCACCCTCATCATCAAGGGCATGGTTACTACAAACTACTAGATCGTTGCCAGGGGCAGGAATGCCTAGAAAAACCTCTACCTGGCGGCCCAAACCCAGTTAAGCCCCAGGCATCAGCTATACTTCTGCCTGTTTTTTGTCTCATGGAAAATGCAAAGGTGCAGATTCCCTTCACATTAGTGAGGAGTGCCCTTCTGGGGATGCAAAGGCTAGGAGCCTCTATTTCCCTTCTTATCCAGAGAGCTAGGTCACCTTTCTGAGGCTTTGTAGATATGTTCTTCTCATTCTACTTCCCCACATGGGGAAGTCATTTTACTATTGAAATTACTGTAGACCAAGCCACTGCAAAAGATTCTGGTGCTTCTGCTTCCAGGACTTCTAGAGCAGATGGGACAATGGCAGTTCCCCTTCTCTTTGTCCCAGGACATGATGGTTTATAAGGGTAGATCACAGTAGTGGGTGAGGGAGAGAGATAAGTGGAAGGAGAGAGTGGATATGAAGGCTGATGATTAAGAAGGCTTCAGTCCTGAGCGCCATTCAGCATCTGTCTTTGGCAATTTCCTTAACAGTTGCTCCTTCACTTAACTTAGTGTCAGCATCCCGTTGCTTTGGGTCATTGTAAGTGGCATTTTTAGATATAATTACTTGCAATATTCCAATTAGCAGCATGTGAGAAGACTCCACAAGGTAAGCACCCAGGGCCAGGACTGTACACCTTCCAAATCTCAGCTCCATACCACCATGCGTTTATTAAGTGTCTGCTTAATTCCCAGCACAGAGCTAGAAGCTGTGCAGAAAGGAGGGTGTGTCCTGGATGCTGGTCAAATAAGAGGGAGCAAACCCCAGCATGGAATGACTTGAAAATAAATGAGTTTTGCCAAGGGAATCACTCAGGAAACCCAGTTTTCTTGAAAATGGATTTGGGGTTGCGGAGCAAAAGATAGCAGCTTGCAGGCACATGACAAGGATTCTGGCCTGCAGGATAGTGTCCTTGGGTTGCTTCCCAATAATGCTGTTCATTCTCAGTTCTGTAAGTCGCCTGGCAAAATATCACCTAAGACCAATCTTCCAGATGGAAGAGTTTCAGTTCCTTGAGTTGTGGTTGACTGGCACTGGGGTCCTGTATGAAAGAGGGGCTGGAAACAGCAAATACTTTAAATTCTGCACTAGTTTAGCATGTTGATGAGCCAGTTTCCAAGGTAAAGTAGGGGTGTGGTAATTTATGCCACTGTTCAAGACAACTGCTTGCCTTTTGTATTGTCACATGGACTTTACCAAATACATGTTGGTATAAAAGGAGAAATCACAAATGGCAGAATTGTATCTCCTAGGAGTCTTTTAAGTGCATTTCAAGTATTATAAGACAATAGAGACGTGAATTTGAAATTGACTCAGTGGCAGATGTGAAAGTTTCAAGAGAATGTGAAGTAATGGTGTGGGAAATGACCTGGATGCTATTTAAAGGTTGAGCAAGACAACAAAGAGATGTAGAAAGAAGTTCAGGCCATATTCTTCTCCAGAAGGTTCTAGGCTACTTCTGGGTGAGTCAGAACCAAAATCACACCCCTACTTCCTGATCTTAGCTTTGCTACTTGACCTTGGGCTTATTTAACCTCAGTATACTTCAGTTTTCTCTACGGTGAAATGAAGATATGTCCATGACCACTGACTGAGTAATTACAGTGGGTAAATTAGAAAATGTAAAATGCTTAGAATATTGCTTGGCAAAATATGAGGGCTCTATCAATCTTAGCTTTACTTTTATTACTTAGGTATGCTATTAATTGTTAAATGGCATCTGTATTTCATTAGGAAAAAATCCATTTGTTATGCTTCTCTTCTTTTCTCCAGGGAGTATATAATAGCTTTACTTTAGAAATTCCTGTTCCAAATAGGAACTAAAATATTTATTTTTAGGACGGGTTTTTTTTTTTTTTTTTAGTATATTTTTGTTACTACTGGGAATTGAACTCAGGACTTCACACTTGTCAGGCAGGTGCTGTGCCACTGAGCTAAAGTCCCAGAAAAACAACAAGGGAGGGAAAGACAGCCTCTTTCTGTCCCTTATATTTTATACAGGTTGGATGTACTAGGATGGGCATGGTGCTCACACTTAATCCTAGCCAGAACTAAGCCAACCCATCCACGGACTGATTTACTAATTATATAATCTTAATCTTGGCATCACACACTCTAGATTCAGCCATTTCTAAAAAATCCCCATCTAAGACTGCATGAGACTTTGAAGGGACGTCAAAATGCAAACCCTAATAAACCTTCCTTGGTCTGCACCATTTATGCTTGCGCCTTGGTAGAGTGGTAACTTGGTGCTCCTTGCTCACTGGTTCTCAGAGCTGTGATGAATACCAAAAATATTGACTACAAAGTAAATTGTTTGGTCTGAAAGGGGAGCAAGTCATGAGTTAACTGACACCAACAAGTTCTAGCTTGCACATCTAGTACCAGACAAATAATAAGTACCAGAACAAAATGCTTGTGTCAAAGTGTAACAGGTACCAAATTTGCTGAGTTTCAGAAGAGTGGAGTACCAAACTGTGACTATTCTAGGCCAGGCCCTCAGGTGTCCACAAGTTGTGGAGAGGCAGAGGAGCTTGGAACGGCCATTCTTGCTGGATGATTCAGTTACAGAATATTACAAATGTGAAATTTATGTGTGACAGAACTTGTGAATGGTGTGAACCCAATCCTTCAAGTAATGTGTTCATGACACTCTGCAATAAGAAGGAAGTGACCGTGCAGATTTTTTTTGTACAACACAGATGCTTGCCGCTTAAAGAAACATAATTAAACATTTTTTCTTTTAAAAGAACCAAGACGTTCCGCATTTGTTGACCTTTTCCATTGAGACAAGCAGCTGTCAGAGTATGCCACTTTGCTGATAACTTTGAAAACAATAAACACTTAATATTTCCCTTCAGTATAAAAGTAATGCATTAACAATGGATAAGAATGGAGGTACATTTAGAAAGAATTTGGGCTGCAGACAGATCCTTTCTGTAGAAAAAGGGATGTTGGGAAATATTTTCATTATACGATTCTGTGCTGATAATGAGTATGTGTGACACTTAAGACTTTATATCTAAAGACTTTCAAAATCTTCTACCTGCTTAAAATTTTTCCAAATGGAGAGTTTCAGAGTTTTGACCCATTTGTTTTATATATATATATATATCAGCTTTCGATTAGGTATAAGAACAACTGATTGACCTCAGAGGAGATGGAAATCTACCAGCTGAATTTTAAAAAGTCTTCATTAAATTGGTTCATGAGACTTAAAAGAAAAGAGAATAACTACACTGAGTCAGTCAGCATAGCCCACAATGCATTTCTTTGCATCTCTGAGTCTAGCTAAGATATTCTTTTCCATCATGACAGCAATTAAAGAAAAAAAA
>PVJA010053152.1:0-12094 GCA_004027025.1 Myocastor coypus
TTTTCATCATCGGATCAGTTTAGATTAATACATATAGGTATATAAGATTGATCAAACAACTAAACATTAACCTTTCTAAATCCACATTACTTTTTTTTTTCTTTTCCCCCTTTTTTTCTTTGAAAGTTGACATATTGCATATTGTCCTGACAATCATTCTATAGAGTGCAGTGTGTGGGCATGACCCACCTCCCTATTACTGTTGCATAGAAAAAAGAAAGAAAGAAAGAAAGAAAGAAAGAAAGAAGAAAAAAAAAAGGAAAGAATATACTTCTCTTTGGACTAAGAGGAAGCAGATACATATACAATCAAAGGTTTTGCAATTGCAGTGTGCCACCAGTGAAGCTTGTGACGTTGGAGGCTATTGAATCTAAGCCTCCTAGATTGAAGAAGGCATTTCAAAACTATTGAAGGTTGGTTTTATATTTATATAACTGGTTATGTAAATATGTTTAAATACTGGGAGAATGTTTCACTGTCTCAAAACTAAGCAAGACTCCCCTGTTTCACTTTGTGTTTATTAGCCTGTTAAGGGGAGTGGTTGAAGACAAGAAAACTATATCTATATTTTTGGTCTTGACTATGAAAATTAAGTTAGAATTCACTGTATCTAAAAAGTGCTGCCTTTTACTTGCTGAAAAGCATTTTAGTGTGGTGTATGTATAATACTAAATAAAGAATATTTAACATTTCTCACATTGTATAGTTGATCTGTAAGTTCAGATCCTTTTAAGAGTTAGCATGATATAATAGCATGTTAGACTTTACCTTTGAATTCTTTAGGTCAGACTGAGTTACTGTTCAGAGTAGTATTTAAAACAGCTACTTAAAAACAAGACTAGGGCCCAGCGGGATGGCTCAGTGGTCTAAAGCGCCTGCTTGGGAAAGCTTGGGCGGCTGCAGGGACCAGGGTTCTATCCCCGGCACCACATGCTGCGCCAGCCCTGCCCTCAGGGCGTGGGCTGAGCTGGCCATAAAAATGAGTGAATAAACAAATAAGGGTTCTGAAACAAGAAAAATAAATAAATAAATAAAATAAAAAATTATAAAAAAAAAAAAAACAAGACTAAAACTACTGTCATATGTGATTGGCAGTGGTGCTTCCTGTCAGTTCATTAGAAGGATTAAAGTGAGGAGGGTACAACATGAGCACAAATTTGTATGTGATCATAATAATTAAAAACAAGATTGAAAAAAAAAAGAAAAGAAAAGGGAAGGAATTAAAAGGGAAAGAAAGGAAACCAATAGCAGGAAAATAACATGACAAGGAAGAGTCCGTACCTGTGACCTTGTCTTAGTTACTTTTTACTCATTGCTGGGACAAATACCCGACACTCAAGATGAAGGAAGGAAAGGTTCATTTAGCTCACAGTTCCTGGAGGTTTCAGTCCATGTTCGGCTGGCCCAAGGCTGAGTGGAACAGGGCAGGGAGCATCCAGTTCATGGCGGCAGAACAGCAGCAAAATGGTGGCAGAGGCAGCCAATCAATCAGGGCAGCAGAGCAGCAGCAACAGCTCAAGTCTGTCTCTCTGTCTTTCTTTATACTACCTTCAGGCTCTCCACCTTAGGCTACACCCACAATCCCAGAAGTACTTCGACCCATTATCCCATCAGTACTAAAACCGATAATCCCAGGGATCATGGATCAAGTCTCAAACTCTAGAAGTCCCCGCCCAATGACTACATGAGGCTTTGTGGGGGACAACTAGACATAAACCATAACACACCTATAACAATCAATGTGAATGGTCTTAACTTAATCAAAAGAAACAGATTGGCAGACTGGATGAGGAAATAAGATCCAACAATATGGTGCATACAAAAAACACATTAAATCAAAAAAATTCATAGACTAAAACAAAAATGGGGAGAAAAGCAGAGCTACCTATACCATTTGCACACAAACTATATTTCAAGCAAAGACTGATCAAAAGAGAAAGAATGTCACTACCTACTTCTTAAGAGAACAGTCCCTGTGCGTGGGGCCAGCACAGCACACAGGGAATTGAACCCTAGCCATAGGGCTCTGCCTAAGCAGACATTTATGTCCACTGAGCTATCAGGCCCGTCCTTACACCACTTTAACACAACCAAGAACAATAAGCACATTATCATCTCAATAGGTACAGAAAAGGCATTTGACTAACTACAATACTCATTCACATTAAAATTCCCTACAGAAAATTGAAATGACTTTATTTCAACCTGATAAAAGTCATCTCTGAACAATGAACTGCCAATATTATACTAAATTATACATCTCAGAAAGTTTGAAAAGGTAAGGATGTTCACTATTATGATTCTGTTTAATATAGTTCTGGAAACATTAGCTAGCACAATTAGACAAGAGACATAAATAAAATTAATAAAGATACAAAAAGAAGAAGTTAAAGTATCATTATTTGCAGAGAATGTCATATCCTACATAAAAGACCCCAAAGTACCACCAAAAACTGTCTAGAATTAATAGCTGAATTCAGCAGTGGAGTATGATACAAAGTCAACACTTAAAAATCTACAGCATTTTTGTACACTAATAACAAGCAGACTGACAGAATTTATATAAAAAAATACCATTCACTATCTCCAATAGCATGAAGAAGAATCAAATATTTAATAATCAAACTAAAGAATGAAAGACCTATACATTGAAGCCTACTATAGTCAGATAAAGGAGATAGGAGATGTCAAAACATGCAAAGATATCCCTTGTTCTTTGATAGGCTGAATCAGTACAGTGAAAATGGACATAATTCCATAACTTTTATACAGACATAAAAAATTCCAATAAAAACATCCATACTATACTTCACAAAACAAGACAAGACAACCCTGAAATTCACATGGAATTGGAAGTGATCTAGAGCAGCAAAAGCAATTCTGGACAAAATGGAGAAGCAAGAGGCATTGAAATCCCCAATTTGAAGTTGCCCTACAAAGATTTGGTGTTAAAAATAACATGGCTTGGGCAAAAAGCAAACAACAACAATAATAATTTAAAAAAACTGATCAGAGAATCAATGAAAGATGAAGAACCAACTACAAACACACTGAACTACATTATTTTTGGAAAAAGGGTCAAATACCTTCACTGGGAAAAAAACATAACTTCCTTAATAAATTTTGCTGGCTTTCCACTTGCTAAAAGTTGATTCTAAAACCATATCTCTCAGCAGATATTAAACTAAAATCAAAATCAATCGAAGATCTAAATATAAATACAAATGCACTTAATCTGATGGAAGATAGAAGAGGTAAACTCTGGAAGACTTAGGTATAAGCAAAGATTTTATGAACAAAAATCCCAATTTTATTGTAAATACTACAAAGTATCAGTAACTGGGATCACATGAACTGAAAATGCATCAGTACAATTCATTTCAGACCTCTCCTGTCTTTCAGGAGCTAGTTTTATTCTTTGTTCTTCCTCTCCACTCCTATTAGCCTCTAAACCTTTCTTTCTCCTAAACTCCTTTGTACTTTGCAATGCATTTGATTTCACAGGCACAAACTCTGCACATCTGACATCTACCAATTTGAGAGTTATATCTCTCATGTAACAGAGGTCCCACTGAGTTATTTGGAAGGTTGTATGAATTGGCTTTTATTTCATGGCACCCTATATAGTTTTCACTGGATTCTGTATTGTGACTCATTTGGGCAATCTAAAATTGGCATCCATTATTTTTCAGGGTTTTGTGCCTTTTGTTGTTGACTTGAGCTGTGTTAAAAGTTGAAAGTAGAGAAGATGGTGAGATCTTCATGTTTAGGTGTCTTTGATTGGAATTTTTTTTTTTACAGGAAGTGTCTTGTGTTTCTATTTTGTATACGTTGCATTTAGACTTATTGCTGAATTTATTTGCACTCCTTCATTGACTTGTTTGGCAGTTATGTCGTAGGCGGTGGTTTTATTTTGGGTAGCAGTGCTGGGAAAATGTAACACTGAAGGTCACTTAATGGAAATTACATATTTAACTGAAATGTTAATGTGAAAAATGCTGTGAAATGAATTTTAGATAAAATTTGGTTTAGAAGATACAATGAGAATAAATTGGCTTCTTATAAATCAAAAATTTGGTACTCTATAGACTATAATGGAAAGGGAACTCAGTGTTTTACTTTTCTCTTTTGCTCTCTCATTTGCTGACACTCTCAAAAAGACCCCTTTTACATCTGGTTCTAACCATTTATGTATGTAGGGGAGGAGAGAAATTGACATAAGTACATCTGCTAATGTATCATTTGTGGTTGCTAAGCAATGTATAGTCTTTAACTTGTGAGTTTCGTAAGTGTATTGCAGATAAAGAGACAGAAATCATTAGACTGGATTATGAATAAAACCTAGCCAGAACTTGCTGCTAAGGAAGATGGTGCAGATGATTGGGTAGATAGCAACAAATTTCTGAGACTTTTTTGCCCTAGGGCTCATGGTTGGGATTTTTCTGGGCTATAACTTGTCTTTGTCTATGACTGGAGGTGATGTATCTCTTTTGCAGGCTGGGATTTTAAAACTTTTTAATTCAGAGTCTTAAAAGTCAGTCCTAAACAATATTAATGGAGCACTTCCTATCTGCCCTTTGATTTTCTGTTGCTTCTTCTATAAATGTTAAAAAACAGATATTTGGGTTCATTGATTATAGCTTTAATTTTCTGTTTGGCTATAAAAAAGATATACTCGAACCTTTCAGAAGTAAATGAATAAAAAAAAAAAAAAAAAAGAAGGAAATGGATGCAACTGGAAACGATACTTGTAAGTGAAATAAATCAGACCTACATGTGCAAACGTCACATTGTCTGAGTAGTGTAAGAACCTGAAAGAGTAAACAAAATCGGCAAGGCACAATAGATACTGTGAATGTGTTGTAGGTAGCTGAATTAGAAATACTGTAGGGAGTCAGACAGGGCCAGGCCCTCAAGGAGACAAGATGGAAGAAAAGGTGACTTTGCAACTTGGAAGAGACAGACACTCGTATGGGCCAGACCTCAAGACAAAAGGAGAAATAAATACAGCTGCATACCTCCCTAGGGATGGGCATCAGGGATTGATGTTCTAAGTAGGTATCTGTCACCTTGAAAGAGCCTGAATGAATCACTAACCCAACCCCCAACAGGAGGAGATGCTGTCCCATATTCATGTCTGCTTGCTAGGTAATTCACTTCCCCATTTGATACTGGATTGAATCAATTTTACCTGAGCAATGGTGCTTGTAACCTCATTGGTTGACATAGTTTTGTCCCATCTCATGCCTACCTAACTGAGTTATGTTCTCCACCACCTTAGACCCAACTCATTGCATAGCTTTTCTCTATAAAAGTCCCTTGAAGAGGCAGTTTCCAGAGGACAGCGCACTCAAGCCCCCCTCCTTTCCCTCTCTAGGACACAAGCTTTCTTTCCTCCAATAAATATATTCTGCTCGTAACCTCTGTTTGTTCCTAAAATTCATTCTTCGGGTTCAGAGAACATGAACTCATCCAGGTACCTTGCAGCTCAGGAGTTACATTTTTCCCCTATATCATTTGGAGGTCATCCAACCAAGCTCATTTTTCCCCTGTGTCAAAAGGAAAGGAATCAGTCCAAAGGGAAAGAAAAAACTTGGCTGAGGAAAAAGAAAGAAGTTAGAAAGTTATGGTTATATATATATGTGTGTGTGTGTGTGTGTGTGTGTGTGTGTGTATGCACAGGACAGCTTGAATAATTGTACTGCACATTTCTGTTGGTCTACTGAAAGGAACAGTTAGTGCTTAAATCATTTTTCTTCTCCTTTTTAATTTCTTACAACTTTTTTTTTTTTGCTTGATATCAGAGATCAAATTCAGGACCTTTTGGTTCTCAGGCAAGTGCTTATGTGGCTGAGCTCTCTCCCCAGACTTTCTTACATTTTTAAACAATTTTAAGGGGCTGGTCAAATAGCTCAGAGAATTAAAGCACCTACAAGCAGGCACAGGGGCTAGGGGTTCAATCCCCAGGCCTGCCATACTGGCCCTGCCCCCAGGGCAGGCTGAGATGGCAATTGAGACTGGGCTTACATTTTTAAACAATTTTAAGGGGCTGGTCAAATAGCTCAGAGAATTAAAGCACCTACAAGCAGACACAGGGGCTAGGGGTTCAATCCCCAGGCCTGCCATACTGGCCCTGCCCCCAGGGCAGGCTGAGATGGCAATTGAGACTGGGCTCTATGATGCATACCTGTAATCCCAGCTCTTGGGAAGGCTGTGTTATAGTGAGACCTTAAACACCCTGTAGACCCTTCTCCCCCACCCCCCCAAAAAAAAAAGAAAAACAAGCAATTTTGCATTCATATATCTGGTAAGCTTAACAAATAATTTGAAGGCAACATTATGCTATATGGCAAACCACGGTTATTAAATTCCTGTTATTTTCTGTTGTAAAATTCTGTATAGTTTCTAACAGTTTTTTTTTTACTACTTGTATTGTCTTTAAAAATAATAAAATAAAAATATTCTGCTATACCACAATAGGGGCCTTTGGTTTAGCTCAGTGATTAAAGCGCCCCAGCAGGCAATACCTGTGAGGCACAGGGGAGGGTGGTTTAATCCCCACCCTCACCATTAAGGCAGCCTAAGCCAAAAAAAAAGTCCTACTATACCACAATATAATAAGTATTTCTCTGTGTACTTCTGTAATAATTACAACTATATATTAAATGAATAAAAGGATAAAATGTTTAAAAAATTATGTTTGGTAATGCAAAATTGGAAGAAATTGTAGCTTATGTCCCTGGAGGTGTATTTTGACCAATGTGGGAAAACTCTTCATCTTGTTGTCTTTCTGCCCTTGAGATGGTTAAAAAAATTCTTTTTTGTCCTATATAGAGTCACTCTTCTGTCCCTTCTCTAATGCTCTGCTCCTAAGAAGTAAGGCAATTTACAACAGTGTTTTATCTAAGACTCTGTGACTGCTGGATTCCAGGATCAATTTCCCAAAATAAGCATCTTCTGAGGCACCCACTATTTTCACATATATGCTATATGAACTTCTGAAAAAGGAATGCTCATAGGAACATATGGCCCAAGGATCATTGGCCATGAGGAAAAAAAGCCCAGTTACACTTTACAGGTGGCTAACCTGGTTCTAACCATTTCTTCACACCTCCAATTTACTTCCACTGCCAGTGGACAGGTTTAAATATAAGGGATTTCAGTCGAGTACAGAATAAGATGAATAGATAAGGATGCCGGGTTTATCCTTCTTTTCAAAATTTGAAGAACGTGTCATAAGTAAATATCTGAAGCAAGACAGATCAGAGCCTTGTAAGGCCTTCTTCCCACAGTGTTTGGAATCCCAGTTCCAAAGGGTGTCACCTAGCCTCTTTGTACACCCGCATCTGGTATCAGCATCCCTTGAAAATAATTTAAATTACATTTTATAGTCACTTTAGAGGGAACAGTTACATATGACTGTCAAAGCAGCAGTTTGACCTATCATTTGTGCCTATAAGATGTGTCTATAGATAGCTATTTCAATTGGAAAACCCATCAAATTAGGGCCTGTCTTTTTTTATGTATTTGGTTTGTTACAAGGTCTCACTACCTATATCAGACTCATAGTGATCCTTCTGTTTTCAGAAGTACTGGGATTACAGGCATACACTCACTCTGTGCAGACTCAGCGGGCCCTGGGGGCAGGGCGAGTGCATCATGTGTTGCTTGGGATTCAACCATGGTCCTGTTGCTTGTTTAAGGTTGCCTATGCAGGCACTTTTATCCATTGAGCTTTCTCACAGGCCCAAGCTGATCTTTCTTTCTCTTTTTCTTTCTTTCTTTCTTTTTTTCTTTCTTTCTTTTTTTTTGTCTTTTTGAGACAGAGTCTTGCTATGCAGTTCAGGCTGGTCTTGAGCTCACTTTTATAGCCCAGGCTGGTCTTGAACTCACACTGATCCTTCTGCCTCAGCCTCCCAAGTGCTGGGATTACAGGCGTGCGCCGCCGCTCCCGGCTTCCAAGCTGGTCTTCAGAAATCTTTGTTTTCACAGATTTAACAAGTTCTTTTTTTCTTCTAATATTTATGACAAGTAAGGGAGGGGATGGAGTCCAAGAGCCTGCGTGGCAAGCACAAGGATCAGGATTCAATACCCGGTAACGCATGCCATGGTGGCCCTAGAACTTTGAGTGTGAACGGACATAATGGTGCATGCCTATAATCCCTAGCACTGCAGAGGGTGAGACAGGAGGATCACTACAAGCTGAGTGCATAGAGAGATCCTGTACCAAATAAATAAATGCATAAATAAATAAATAAGATTTTTTAGAAAAAGATATCTCTTATAAATCTACATACAAAAATTTATAGTTATAAACCTAAGAATAATAAAAGAGCTATTATAGCTCAACTACATTTGGGAGTGTACCCTAAATGTAATCATCTTTTGTAAGTTTTTCTGTTCAGTGTGTATGGTTGAAATATCCATAGCTGCTTTATTGTAAGAAAAGTATTTTTTGAGCTGAATAATTTCATTTTTTATTTGTTTATTTTTGAGATTTCCATGGAAAGACCATTTACGTAAGTTTTCAGGATAGACAAACACATTTGAAATATAGCCTCCAGGCTTGCACAGGAATAGAAGCCTTAAAGTTTGAGAACATAAAAGATATGATTTAGGTTAATACATATGTTAACATCTAAGTATGCATTATCCCCCAAAAGTTTTACTTATACTGATTTAAAGATAAAACTCAAGATATTATCTCAAATGCTGTTGGTTTGTATAGTTTAACAGTAGGCTAAATTAAATCACTTGGTAAAAGTAAAGACGCCATTAATGTTGGTACCATATTCCATGCATGTTGTTAGGTAGCCAAGATAATACCAAAAAGATTGTTTTTTTAAAAAATGTAATACCGGGCCTGGCAGGATGGCTCAGTGGTCTAAAGCGCCTGCTTAGGAAAGCTTAGGTGGCTTCAGGGACCGCAGTTCGATCCCCAGCACCACATGCTGCACCATCCCTGCCCTCAGGGCAGGCTGAGCCGGCCATAAAAATAAATAAATAAACAAAATGTAACGCCTATCACTATTTGTCTCCAATAACTTAAGAGCTTTGGGTTGAGGCTAGTGGCCTGGACAGCTCATTACTGTCAATGTGGTTGTGATGTTCACAAGCTGGGTGAGTGCCATGACAGCAATGATAGGACCTTGAATATTCCAGGGTAGCCTAGACTTTGGCCTTCTTCTGATTCCCTTGAACCAAGCAGCCAATATGAGGGCAGTAGCAACAGACTCAGAGACTCCAGTGTGTCTCTCCTCCTGTCAGCCTGAGCTGGGAATGGCTGATGGCTTGGACAGCTGGAAGAGCTTTGCTGCCCAATAACTGGAATTCTCTTCATCAGGATAAGGAAACTGTTCAATCACCAACAACACAAAGTTAGCATTGCTGGTTTGGATAATGTAATGAAAGCTATCATCCTTTTCCAATTACCTATAAATGAAGTTATACATACCTCCAACACAATATGATGTAGAAGACATGGTGATTAATGATACATATTTCTTGATGTGGAATAATGTTGGCCAAGAGTCTTGTCACTCTACTTTGAACACTTACTGTACTACTAGAGAGTTTGTGATAGTTAATGTGGACAGTTCAGATAGAGTGTTTCTGTAACTTAGAACTATACAAATTGTTAGCTAGAGTGTTTATGTAACTTTAGAACTATACAAATTGTTAGCTCATGAGGACCTAACAACACTAGCCAGAAGATTTTGCTAATAAACAAAATGTTAAAGAATGCATTGTTGCAACAAAACTCCCAGTTTGTGAAGTTCACACCTATTAAACATCACCAGGTACATACCTCGTCATACTACCTCCTTACTGGTGAGCTATTATGCCCAGGTCCAGAATGGATGATGCCATGACATGATTTAGATGAAATCCACTGACCTCTTCTCATAGACTGCGTAAACAAAGTGTTGGAGTTTAGATGAAAGCTGAAAAAAATAATGGTTTATATATATTTATGATAAACTGATTTAAAGAAAAAATGATCATTTATTTGAGATTTTTTTTTTTAGAAATTTAAACTTTGTCTATCTGTTTATTTATTTATTTATTGACGTTATGCTCAACTCAGCCTGCCCTGGGGGAGGGGCTAACGCAGCATGTGGTGCCTGGGATTTAACTGCGGTTGCCTGTAGCTTGCCTAAGCAGGCATTTTAGACCGCTGAGCTATCTCATTGGCGCCTATGACCATTTACTTGAAAGTAAAGATGATGCTTCAGCTTCCAATTTGCTTTCATTAGTTCCTTCCAAAGTATGTTATTAAAACTGTAATTGAGGGGCTGGGGAGATAGCTCAATAAAATAAGCACTTGCCTGGCAAGTACAAGGGCTGGAGTTCAATTGCCAGTTCAAAAAACCCCCCAAAAACTATAATTGATATTTTCCTCCTAATAAATTATCTCAGGACATTGTATGGTCTATGCTAAGTGCAATAGTACAGGAAGACAATTTGAACTTTAAAGAGCTATATTATTGTTATAACCCCTCAGTTGAAAGTTATCTTCTTATTCCATTAATAACACACATCAGTATATACTATATTTCCAATATTTTGAAAAGTAATATTACTTACAAAAAGAATTTTGCTTAAGGCTGTGTATGCACTATGCATGTATCTCAAGTTCAACTTAATTGGTTTATGTTACAATTAAAGAAAATAATAAAAAATAATAATAGCCTGACTGATTACCATAATAAGTACTGGCACTGCTGCTAAAGTACTATTTTGTAGTTTTCTCCTATTGTTACCTACATCATCATACTAATCAATCCCACAGCTCTTTCAGTTACTCTTCAAAGAGGAGAAATGAAAAGGCTTGTGTATTATGCTTTGTTGCTCAATAGCACATGTGGAGACATAATCCAACTGTGTAGACTATCAAATTCTTAGCTTGGTATCACTAACAGACTGAATTCCATAGAGAAGAATTGCCACATTATTCTTTTTGTTGGCTTTATGCCATCTGAGTTGTTGAATAAATTGTCTATCTACTAATCAGTTGATTATAAATTGTGCTTAAAGCTATCCAGAAATTTCTTAATTAAAAACAATTGTGTGGACCATATGTATGATGACAGGCAACATTCTGAAAATATTACATAACTAGCTACATACTTATGTAGCTAAATTATGTGTCAAGAAAATAAAGTGAATTTTGACGTACATATAGTCATACTTTCCAAGCAATGCAGGTAATTTCTGAATTTGCAAATGTCTTAGGTTTTGTAACAGTTTTGAGATTTTCTTTCTGTAAGTTTTCTTGTATCTCCCACTACATAAATGCATTGTCTAACAAGTACAATGTACAATTTTTATGTCTTTGTGAATTTGATCGAGAAATTGATTGACATGGTACATTATTTGCACTACAAAATAACTTGTCCTTAAACAAATTGCTACATTCACATAGGGTATTTTGTTTCTTACTATCTTAAAGGTGTTTCTTTCCTACTTCCAAGCAAAATTCACCAGTATTAAAACATATTTTGAGTACTCTATCCATGTATCTTTCATGCTCTGAAATTTTGAAGGTTAATTCAAAATGACATATTACAGAGTACTCACGAATTTTCAAAGGATTCTTGTCTGTTCTTTTTTTTTTCCTGGCTCAGGCTGCCTTAAGGGCAGGTCTGGTGTAGCATGTGGTTCTAGGGATCAAACCACAGTCCCTTGCCCTCATTTTGCTAAGGAAGGAGCTTTAGGCAACTTCTAAACCACCAGCTCTTCAAGAGTTTTCTTGAATACTTTCTGTATATGATCCTATGCTTACCACCAGCTTTTAAAATATTTATTTATTCATTTATTTATTCATTTGGGGTTAACCAAGGATTGAATTGAGGACCTTACACTTACCAGGTAGGTGCTTATGCCACTAAGCTAGCTCCATGACCCCAACACTAGCCTTTCAAATTTCACTGAAGGTTCTAACAAAAAATGTTGGTTATTTTTCTCTCATTGCTGGGACAAAATAGCTAATTGTTATGCTTTGTGTCTAGTTGTCTTCCCAAGCCTCATGCAGCTGTGGGGCAGCTTCTGTAGTTTGTGGTTGATTCTTTTTTTTTTTTTTTTTTTTTTTTTT
>PVJA010053153.1:0-12092 GCA_004027025.1 Myocastor coypus
TTTTTTTGTCTTTTTGAAACAGGGTCTCGCTATGCAGTTGAGGCTGGTCCTGAGCTCACTTTTGTAGCCCAGGCTGGTATCGAACTCGCATCAATCCTCCTGCCTCAGCCTCCCGAGTGCTGGGATTACAGGCGTGAGCCACCACGCCCGGCTAGATAGATGATTTTAAATTCCTGATTTTTTCAGTTGCTTATAGCATATATTTGCAGTGCATAATGGCTGTATTCCTTGTGCGGTGTTGGAACGTGTGTGCGATTCTTCTCAATTCTTTTCCATTCTTTTCCTTCCCCTCCTTTGTCCTCTGTCTCTTGATCTCCTTGCCACTGAAAAAAATTTTCTCCTTTGAGTTTCTCATACAAGAGAAACACGGGATATTTAAGCTTGTGTCTCTCATTTTCTCCACTTTACGTTGTGGTGTCAAGGTGCACCTTTTCCTTCAAAGGCCTCCCGTCTATCCTTCTTTACAGCCAGGCGGGCCTCCACGGACTGTAAATACTTCATTTTTACCAGCAGTTTAGCATTTGATGCGCACGAAGGTGCTCCCAAGATTTCTCTACTGTGAATGGAGCTGCTATGGCATGTGTGTGTCATGGCAATGCGACGTCTTTCACTCTTTGGGGAAGACACCTAGCAGGGGAGTACCTGCGTCACCTACTTTCAGCAGCAGTGAAGGCTGCTTTCTGGCCTTCCTGATCCAGGCCAGACCTAAGGCCACCCAGCCTCTGGGTGTCTGGGGAGGGGTGGTCCCACGCGCCCACCTCTACACACCTCTCATTTGAAGATCCTCTGGGCTCATCCATAGGGCGGTCTCTGTCTGAAGCTCACGGTGCCAGGTCTCTCAGAACTTCTGGGCTTCTGTTTTTCCTTCTGCTTCTGCAGGAGCTTGCACAGCTGCTCTGGAAACTGGGCGCCTTACCTGGACGTGGACACGTGGGTCTTCCTCCGCAGGCGTGGTTCATTCTCTGCTGGGGAAGAAAACGGATCTCTGTCAGAGGCGTAGACTCTTCTCAGGGTCCCCAAAGATAACTCAGGTTGAAGCAGATGCCAAGTGGACTGGCCAAGGGGCAGTGCGAAGTGGCCCCTGCCCAGCCGGCCATGTGGGATGCACAGCGCCTGCGCTCAATGGCTCATCTTGAGAGCAACGCTGGGAGCGTGTGGTTGGAGCAGCCGTATGAGCACATTAGCATGCAGTGTTGTTCTTCCTTCAGCATTTGGAAGGAAATTAAAACTGGATAGGCCTTGCCAAGAAGCCTGGAGGCCATGGTGGAATCAGCTTGAGAAGACGCGGGGAAGGCGAGCCAGAGGGTAGGCGCATACTCGAAAGCCTGCCATGCCAGCTTGTGAGCCTGAGCCATACGAGATGCCGTGCGCCTCGGCTTTAATTAATGCTCGCTCTCGCCGTTGTTCTGTTCTTTCACGTCTTTGTTTCACATCCTAGAAATTCTATCTGAATGTGGGAACTTAATAAGCTGAGGCAGGAGCCTGAGGAGCTGCCCTTGGTACGCTGGAACTCCCTCGTGCGTCTCTCTGCCCGGGTCTGTGTCCCTCAGGGCTGTCAGATATGTGGGAGGATGGAGCCTGGTAATGATCCTCTTCCCAGGGGGTACTGGGCTTCTGACCCCATTTGCCCACTACAATTGGTGCCAGCATCCTGAGGAGCAATTGCAGCAGCCTCTTTCCCAGGAGGCCTGCACACTGCGCGTCATTCCAAACGAACGCTCCTCCACGCGCTGTGGCCCGCGGGTTTCCGGGGACACACGCTGCCCTTGTCTGTCTGTCCTTGCCGGCACTGCTCCTGTATTTGTTGCTGTGAGGGCTTGTGGTAGTCAGTCTTCCATTACTCTAACAAAATCCCTAAAGGAATCCAGAGGAGGAAGAGCTCTGACTCAGAGGTTTCTGTCCACCTCAGTGGCCTCACCCCCCTCTGGCCCTGTGGTGAGGCGGATGCCATTGTGGGCATGGGTGGCGGAGACAGCTGCTCTCTCGAAGGTGGCCAGGAAGCAGCGATAGAGAGGGGCCAGGTCTGACAACCCCTGCAAAGCCATGTCCTCTCCAGTTACCTCACTCCCTCCGGCTGTGTCCCACATCTTCAACGTTCTGCCACCTGCCA
The DNA here is from genome assembly GCA_004027025.1 of Myocastor coypus. Taxonomy (NCBI): domain Eukaryota; kingdom Metazoa; phylum Chordata; class Mammalia; order Rodentia; family Myocastoridae; genus Myocastor; species Myocastor coypus. Next base: position 2,111 of record PVJA010053153.1, read on the forward strand.
GGATCACCGCAGTCCCGGCACCAAGCCCTCGACCCATGGCCTTTGGGGCTCCCTTATCCAAACCATCACGACTTACCTTTCAAGAGTCTGGTGCTAGTGACCAGTAGGTAGCCTGGCTTATTCCTGCTGGGAGCAGGCTTGGGGCACCTCCTCTCACTCTGCCAGGCCCTGCTGCCCTCGCAGCTCCTGCTACCCCCGGCTTATCTGCGAGGGCCTGTAGGATTGGACAAGGCTGATGTCGCATGCCAGGAGCCACCTGTAGAAATGGTGAATGTGGCCAACCCCTGGCTCTTCTGCAGCTCACCACGGTCCATATGAATTACCAGATATAGGCATGCAAAATTGAAAAAAGAAACAAGTTACAAGAAATTAAGAAGAGAGAGAGAAGCCGAGCGTGGCGGCTCACGCCTGTAATCCCAGCACTCAGGAGGCTGAGGCAGGAGGATTGGTGCAAGTTCGAGACCAGCCTGGGCTACAAAAGTGAGCTCAAGGCCTGCCTCAACTGCATAGCGAGACCCTGTCTCAAAAAGACAAAAAAAAAAAAAAAAAAAAAAAAAAAGAAGAAGAGAGAGGCAAGACCTGTTCCTTTCCATAGACCAGCATGATCCACAGTGTAATACCTGGTGCCACTTTTTTGCAGTGGGGTCTGTTAAATTTTGAATCTACCTCGTACATATTAGAGCAAGGATTTATAAATGCTTGTGTCAGTGGGAAGCAGGCTAACGCTCTGAGCTGTTCTTTATAGGTGCCTGAATATTTATAGGGTTTCTGCCCCACAGGCCACCCAAATCTGTTAACCAGCTATGAGTCCTGTCAGTATGCTGCTCTTGAGATCTGGACCGACGTGCTGTTCTGGTCTATCAAGATGACCATGGGCCTGAGGTGTACACAGCGGACCACTGGGGGTTAATACGTATGTGGGGTGAGGGTGGCCACTGTCCTTCCCATACAAAAGCAAACTCGTCTGTCCTCCTCGGTTTTTTTTTTTTTTTTTTTTTTTTTTTTTTTTTTTTTTTTTTTTTTTTTTTTAATTAATGTATTTGGTACAAAGTCTACAGGGTGTACAGGGTCTCACTAGGGAGATCAGACTCGTAGTGACTCTCCTGTTTTCAGCTTCCCAAGCTGGGATTACAGTTGCATACCACCATGCCCAGTCTCAGTTGTATCTCAGCGTGCCCCTCTGGGTTGGGGCCAGCTTGGCCTATCCTCCTTGTTGATAACTCTGGTAAAGAAAGCAACTGGAGAATTGATAGTGGCATGAGGGGCCTCTGGGCTTTGCCAGTCTGTGCAGTGAAGGTCCTGTGTCTGGCCTAGCAACTGCTCCCAGGGCCACTAAGACAGCTGGTACTGCTCCCAGCATCTGCCGTGAGTGGCTGGCTCGTTCTTGCAGGTCTCCAAGTGAATAGAATGGGAATCCAGAGACAGTGTTGCGATCCTTTGAGCAGCTGGGGAGGGTCGCTGAGCCTCCTCCTGGACAAGGTGCTGCTCCTTGCTGATGGCTCAGAGGGACAGAGGTGTGACCCCGAGTCCCCCGTGCTGCCCGGCTGCTGGGTGAAGGAGCCTGGCGTGAAAGCTGGCCACTGCAGGATGTGGCTCAGCTCCGAACTCAGGAGGCAGGACTTCCTCCACCACCCCGTCCCTGGGCACCCATGAAGGCATCATGGTCTCCTCAGACCTTCTATCCAGCCCCCTCAAGAGGCCTGAGTTTCTCTCTTCCTTCACATGCAGTTACTGTTGGGAGAGTGTGCGTCCAGGAGAAAACTGGAAAATATCAGAGACACGTCTGCGTGGAGCTGCGCTTTCTCAGGGGATCAGTGCTCCGGATGTTCCCTGTGCTCTCCATCTACTGAATGGCTCTGGCCCAGTAGCTGCTGACCCCTGGGCTCCACCCTTCTGGGCACTCATTCTCTACTATTTCCTGCTTGTACATAGCAGGCCACATTCTTATCATCCACGGACCCCCTACTTCCCCTGAGGCACCACCAGCCTCTGCCATCCTGGGGTCCTCTCATTTCTATGAATAGCAGGGGCTCCTGCCGCACTTCCTAATGCTTGGCACTGTTCCCATGAAGGGCTACCCACTGGGTCCCGGGAAGCATGACCAGGCACCATGTGTGGCCCCAGCATCCAGAGCTGCAGCTGCTCTCTCCCATAACAACCTTAGCCCTGCATCATGGGAGGAGCTTGTCGCATCAACACAACTTATACCGTGCAGCCTGGTGCTGACTCCTGCATGTGTCCTGGGGCTCTGGGCACCCATGGGCCTAACTCCTGGAGCACAGACTGCACAGAACCCACTATGCTCCCCATGGGTCCTGGTCTGGGCGTAAGGGGACAGGAAGGAGCCTTGAGAAAGAGAAGCCAGCTTGTGTGTGTGACGGTCTTAGCCAACTGTCCTGTTTCTTCAGGTGAGAAAGGCTACCCGTTTTCTGTAAATTTATTTTTATTTTTATTTTTATTTTGAGATAGGGTCTCACTATGCAGTTCAGGCTGGCCTTGAACTCACTTTTGTAGCCCAGGCTGGTCTCGAACTCACACCAATCCTCCTGCCTCAGCCTCCCAAGTGCTGTTTTTTGTAAAGTTATAAACAGCTTTTATTTATTTGTTTGGTACAGGATCTCACTACACAGCTCAGACTTGTAGAGAGCCTCCTGCCTCGGCCTCCGCAGTACTGGGATGAAGGTGTGCATCACCGGAGCACGCCTGGGATTCCAGGGATTGAACTCATGTCCTTGCTCTTGCTAGGCAGGTGCTTAGCCTGTTGAGCTATCTCCCTAGCCCAGGCTACCTCCTCTTCATCTGTTGCCACAGAGACTTTTGGCCTGGTCATGTCCTCTGGGTTGTCCAAGGCCCCCAACACGACCCATTCAAGCTATCTGGGACCTCCAACCCAACCCTGAGTTACATAGACACTGGGGTCCAGGTGGCCCCTGCAGCTCCAGCTGTCGGTTGCACTTGTCTCTCTCTGCTGCTGGGAGAGTGATTCATTCCCTGAATCCCCCCTTGGATCCAGAGTCCCCCTTGCCAAGTAGACTCAAGGAAAAGATCTGGGAAGAACAGAGGAATAGAAATAGGAACAGAGGGGCAGGGGAGATGGCTCAGTAGAATAAGCACTTGGCTGGCAAGCGCAAGGTCCTGAGTTCAATCCCTACTACTGCAGGAAAAAAAAAAGGAATAGAAACAGAGAGGAACGTACCAGGGAGGGAAGGAGAGCCACCCAAAGGGGATCATGTAGTCTCTGTTGGTCTCAGCTGTAGCAGCACTTGGAGTAGAATAAAGAATAAAGAATGCCTTGATCGTCAACCCAGGAGGGGAGAAGGGGGTGCCGAGCTCCGGCCCCCGACCCTGCTGGTCCCGCGTGTTCCTAGGTGTTAACTCCCTTCCATGGCCAGACTTTCTGTTCCCAGTGCTGAGCAGGTCTTGAGGCTGCATGTCAGCAAAGCTGAGGTGGACAGAAGGATGCTCAGGACACTGGCTGCCTCTGTGCATTGGTATCAGGCCCAGCGGAGCATATGTGGGAGATGTGCACAGAGGCTGGCAGCAGTCTGACAGGACTGTATGCGTGCCTGCGCTCGTGCATGTGTGTCTGTGTTTCTTCTGCTTAGCCTTCTTCTTGCTCACAGGCAGGATGGTTGGGTGCCCAGTGCGGGGTGCTGGCCTGGCGAGAGGCATCTGTGCTCTCTGTTAACCCCCATGGCAGCAGCGTCGTCTCCCGCCTCCAGCAGCATGAATGTTGCGTATTCTTTGCTGGGGCTTTGCATGACGTACACCAATTAGCTGCGCACATAATGAGTGGGCTGTTTTCATGCTGCATACAGACCAGTGCATACAAGGCAGAGAGAGATCTCGAGTGACTCTTAGCCAGAGGACCTGCATGGAGACCACCTCCTAGGACCAAGAGCACTTTGCTGGACCCTCAGTCCTAACTCCTGCGAGTCTGAGCATGGGCCCTCTGTCCTCCTCACAGCTGGTACATCATGGCACTGACTCAAGTGTCTTGGGATTGCAAGAGGCAAGCTGGATTCACGCTCTGGCGCTGCTGCTGCTTGGACCCTGTGAGGGCCACCAGCCTGTTGGTGGGCCCAGGCCAAGGTCTCAACGCCTAATCGAAAACCATAGATGACAATTTCTTTGGGACAAGTCTGCTCTTCCCCAGCCCTGTGGGTGTCTGCTTAGCGTCTGTGGGTGGAAATACAAAGCGAGGGCCAAGAGTTAATTACTGTGTGGTGGGTGACAGGGACTTTATAAGTGGTTGATGCTACAGATGTGTGCACAATGTGTCCTGGCCCCCGCTGTGCTGGGCAAGTGGCCTCATGGGAAGGCAGGGTAGGCTGAGGTCTGCGGGAAGGCTCTTAGCACCCCTCAGGGGGTGAGCGTCAGCAACAAGCCATCCGTGTGAGCCACGCAGATGCTGCCCCACACCTTCTCACGTGCTCCTTACGCCACCTGGTGCGCGTGCACGAGTGCGTGCGCGTGAGTGCGTGGGCACGGGCGCAGGCGTGTGTGTGTGTGTGTGTGTGTGTGTGTGTGTGTGTGTGTGTGTGTTAATGAGAGGAATGCATTAGGGCACCGGCAAGCACAGGTGTCTGGATGGACTGCACCACTAACACTGTGTACCTTAGGCTGCGGCTTGCAGGCTGAATGCCACTGACCACCTCTCTATGGCCTTTGCATTGAGCTGGGTGATCCTGGTGCTCTGGCTCCAGGCTGTCCAACTAGGGCTGTGGCACTGGGCTCCACTCCGGGTTCCCCACACCCTCACGGGGTGGAGTACCACTGGCCTGGCTCCTTTCTCTCCGACACTGGACAGCTAACACTGATGACACGCACCTCTCACTCTTAGCTACTGTTCTTGTTGCCAAGACAAAATATCAGACCTCCAAAGTCAAAGAAGGAGAGATTTACTTAGCCCAGTTTGTAGACATTTCAGTCCATGGTCGGCTGGCCTGGAGAAAGGGCAGCGGGGCAGACGGGCGTCACAGAGAGCAGGCAGCTCACGGCGGGCACACGGGGGACCGAGGTTCTTTCTAGTCCTTACATATTATCCAGGCTACTCAGAGCAGGTGACACTCACTTTTGAAATTTTGTTTTTTAACATCTATAGAGAATACAAAATAATAAAATGAACAAAATAGAAACAATACAGCACTTCACCAAACAAAACAATAGGAATTCAGTAATGGCTGCTAGATTGCATAATGTTGTCTTCGAATCAGTTGTTCAGATTACCAAATGTAAGCATACAAAATTAGTTCAAAAATTTATGCCAGGTGTGGTGGCACATGCCTGTAATGCCAGCACGTGGGAGACTGAGGCAGGAGGAACGGTGCAAGTTTGAGACCAGCCTGGGCTACAAAAGTGAGCTCAAGGCCAGCCTCAACTGCATAGTGAGACCCTGTCTCAAAAAAAAAAAAAAAAAAAAAAAAAAAAAAAAAAAAAAAAAAAAAAAAAAAAAAAAAAAAAAAAAAAAAAAAAAAAAAAAAAAAAAAAAAAAAAAAAAAAAAAAAAAAAAAAAAAAAAAAAAAAAAAATTATAAGAAATTAAGAAGGACAAGGAAAAAATGTAAACGTCAACTACTCCCCTCTGGAGACCAGCAGAAAGCAGTACAGTTATCCAAGCCATCCTGCATACATACATCAATATACCCTCCACTGTATCCCAGCTTCCCCTTCCCTTTGAACAGATTCTTTCCCTTTCACAGTACCTATTGATACACACTTTTTTTTTTTTTCAGAACCATGTATTCAACTCAGGCCCTTTGTGCTTGCCAGGCAAGCACTTATTCTGCTGAGCTATCTCCCCGGCCCACAGTACCTATTGCACTTTTCAGATTTTATTTGCGCCTTCAGGTTCTTACACTGCTAAACAATACGCTGTTTACACAATGTGAGTCTGATTTATTTCACTTATGAATATGGTCTCTATTTGCATCCATTTACTGATAAATGCCTCAGATTTATCTCTTTTATAACTGAGTGTAAAATACTACAGTTTTAAATCCATTTTTCAGTTGATGGGCATTTGGGTTGTTTCCAAGACTTAGCTATGACAAATTACACTGCTACATACCGGCATGCACTCATATCACTCTGGTATGACGTTTTCAGTTCATCTGGAAAAATACCCAAGAAGGAAAGAGATGGATTGAATGGGACTTCCAGTCCTAATTTTTTGAGAAATCTCCATACTGATTTCTGTAGTGGTTGAACCAGTCCACAGTCCCATCAGCAGTGGGAAAGGGCTTTGTTTTCCTTACAGTCCTTCCAATATTTGCTATTGGTTGATTTTTTGATAGCCATTCTTTCTGAGGGGAGATGGAATCTCAAGGTTGTTGGAATTTGTATTTCTGAATGACCAATGATGTTGAAATTTTTTCATATGTTTATTGCTATTTGTATTTCTTTATCTGAGACATGCATATTTATGTTGGATGCCAGTTTTGGGGTTGGGTTTCTAAATATTAGGGGCCTGATTTTTAAAAACTCTTTCCATATTTTAGATAGAAATCCTTTATCTGAGGAACAGTCAACTATAATTTTTCCCCAGTTCATGGGTTTTCTTTTTGCTCTGTTAGTCATTTCCTTTGACATGCATAAAATTTTCAAAAGGTTGATATGCCAGTTGTTGGCTCTTTAAGGTATTTTCCATGCAGTTTGGATTGTGCTCACAAACTCTCTTCCTACACCATATGTCTTTAAGATTTCTACTTACTTTTTCTTCCAGAGGATTTAGTGGTTCTGTTTTAATATTTAAATGTTTGATCCATTTTGACTGTAGTTTACTGCATGGAGATACACATGGCCTAAGTTTAGCCTTCAGCGTGTGGAAATCCAGTTTTTCCAATACTATTTCTTAAAGAAACTCTTTCTTCCAGTGAATATGTTTGGCCTCTTTGTCAAAGATAAGGTGACTGAGTGTCTTTGTAGCTGTGTGTGCATCTTCTAATCTGTTCCATGGATCCTCAAGACTGTTTTTGCCAATACCATACTGATTTCCTCACAGTAGCTTGTAGTATAATTTAAGTCAGGCATTGTGATGCCTCCTGCCCTGCCTTTGTTGCCCAGGATTGCTTTTGCTATTCTAGGTCTCTTCTGGTTCCAGATGAATTTTAGGAATGTTTTCCCTAGCTCTGAGAGGTATACTAATGGTATTATAATTGGGTTTGCATTGAATCTATGTGACAATTTTGGGAGTATGGCCATTTTCACAATGTTGGTTCTTCCTACCCAGGAACAAGGACTATCTTTCCATTTTCTGTTTTTTTTTTTTTTTTTTTTTTTTTTTTTTTTTTTTTTTTTTTTTTTTTTTTTTTTTTTTTTTTTTTTTTTTTTTTGTCTTTTTTGAGACAGGGTCTCACTATGCAGTTGAGGCTGGCCTAGAGCTCACTTTTGTAGCCCAGGCTGGTCTCGAACTCGCACCAATCCTCCTGCCTCAGCCTCCCGAGTGCTGGGATTACAGGCGTGAGCCACCACGCCTGGCAATCTTTCCATCTTCTGAAATCCTTCTAGATCTATTTTCACAGAGTACTGTAACTTTCACTGTATAAGTCTTTTACTTTCTCTGTGAGATTGATTCTTATGTATTTCATTTCTCTGGATGTTATTGTGAAAGGTCTGGTCTCCCTAATTTTTCTCTTGGTGTATTCATTGTTTTTGCATAGGAATGCTATTGATTTTTTTAGTGTTGACTTCGTATCCTGCTGGCTTCTAAATTTGGTTATTAAACTCGCAAGTCTCTTGGTGGAGTGTTAGGGGTCTGCATACAGTATCACAGCATCTGAAAATAATCATAATTTCACTTCTTCCCTTCCAGTCATTCCTTTGGAGTCATGACAGTGGATATCCTCGTCTTGTTCCTGATTTTAAGGAGGGTTTTCAGTTTCGTGCATTTAGTATGATGTTTGCCGTCTGTTTATCATATATAGCTTTTATCAGGTTGAAGTGATGACTATTTATTCTGATTTTCTGTACCATTTCTATTATGAATGAGTGCTGAAAAAGTTTTTTCAACATCTATTGAGATGATCATGTGATTTTTGTCTTTGGCTCCATTGATGTGGTGTATTACATTTATAGATTTGCATGCATTGAACCATCCATTCCTAGAACGAATCCCACTTGGTCGTGATATACAATTTTTTTTTGAGGATTTCCTGCATTCTGTTTGCTAGTACTTTACTGAAGATTTTTGTATTTATGCTTATTAAGGAGATTCTCTTATAGTTCTCTTTCTTGGTACAGTCTGTTTCTGGTTTTGGTGTCAGAGTAATACTTGCTCCTAGGAATGAGTTTGAGAAAATTGCTTCCCTTTGAATTTCATTGAAGAGTCTGAGAAGATTTGTTAGTGTTCATTAATTTCTATGTAAAGTTTTTAACATGGTGCCCATGATCTTTGCAAGGAAGTCCAAGCCTACCCTGTGTGAAGGAGAGGCCAGGATGTGGCCTGCCACTTCTGTCACGGTCAGTGACACTTCTGTGATTTCTGATGATGCTGAGGACAAGCCCTCAGGATGTCCAGCCTCAAGGTTCATGATGAAGTCATACCAAACAGGTGTTGTTATGGATTTTGTCTAGTTTCCCCCAAAGCCTCATGCAGTCATGGGGTGAACTTCTAGAGTTTGTGACTAACTCATGATCCACTGGGGTTCAGGGTGGGAGTGCTGCAGCCAGCCTGGGGCTATAGCCTGAATGCGACTTCAGGGACACGGGCTTGCTCTCTGCTGCTACTGTTGCTGCTGCCCCTCCCTTTTGCTCTTGCTCTTTTGCTGCCTTCTGACACATGCACTGCTACCCATTGCCATGTGCCGCTGCCTTGCAGCCAGCTGCGTATGAACTGAAATCTCCAGTAACTCTGAGCTAAATAAACCTTTGCTTCCTTCATTTTGAGTGTTGGGTCTTTGTCCCACCAATGAGAGAAGAGCAACTGAGACAGGTGTGAGCAGCCTTAGGAGAACTCCCTACCCCAGCCTTGGCAAGTCAGCTTGGTTGTGGCGAGGGCTTCGCCCACCTAGGGAAGTTGCCAGCAGCCAGCTCATAGCTACTGCCAGAGCCAAACGGAGAGCCGGGCCCTGCGTCCAGGTCCTTCCTGCTTCTGCTCTCATAGGTGTCAGATTTCCAGAGCAAAGGCAGACTTTACCCTGGAGAACCAGAGAGGAAGTCGAAAGTTTGCTCTAAGCCTTTCTGCGCCAGCGTAGAGCTGCTATTTAAAAAGTAAGTAAAATTGTAAAATTGCCAGCAAGATGCTCGGCTGAAATGGCCTGAGCAACATTTCTCCTTTGCATTTAACGTGGAGCTACCATAAAAAAAAATAAAATAAATAAAATAAATAAATAAATAGGGGCCCGGCGGGATGGCTCAGTGGTCTAAAGCGCCTGCTTGGGAAAGCTTGGGCAGCTTCAAGGACCGCGGTTCGATCCCCAGCACCACATGCTGCACCAGCCCTGCCCTGGGGCGGGCTGAGCCGGCCATAAAAATAAAATAAAATAAAATAAAATAACGTGGAGCTGGTATTTTCCATCAATCATTGACATTCTAATAAATCCCTATAGAATGTAATTTAAAAAAAAAAAACAGTTGCACATTTTCCACAGAAATTTAGAAATCTAACTCATATACAAAATTGTAGCAGGTCAATCCTATGGCATTTTTCTTTGTCTGTTATTCTCTCTCTCTCTTTTTTTTTTTTTTTTTTTTTTGGTCTTTTTGAGACAGGGTCTCGCTATGCAGTTGAGGCTGGCCTTGAGCTCACTTTTGTAGCCAAGGCTGGTCTCGAACTTGCACCAATCCTCCTGCCTCAGCCTCCCAACTGCTGGCATTACAGGCGTGCACCACCATGCCTGGCTTCTTATTCTCTTTTATTACCTTTTTTATTTTTTTAAAGACAACATTTATTTGAGAGAGAGTACAGCAGTAATTGAAATGACATTAGAAGCAGCACACATCTAAAAGACTACCAATAGTATTTAGAAAAGTTATCAGGTCTG
>PVJA010053154.1:0-12093 GCA_004027025.1 Myocastor coypus
TATGCAATATGTCAACTTTCAAAGAAAAGAAAGGGGAAAAGAAAAAAAAAAGTAATGTGGATTTAGAAAGGTTAATGTTTAATTGTTTGATCAATCTTATATACCTACATGTATTAATCTAAACTGATCTGATGATGAAAATATGTAATGTAACCATTGTTAAATTTAAACAATAAAAAAATTGAAAAAAAAACCCAAAAAACAGTAGCTTTTCTATTTACTGATAATGAATTTGATGAGAAAGAAATTATGAAAGCCATTTCATTTCAGTAACAAAGAAAAAGAATGTTTGTATGAACAAAGTGTAATCAAGGAAATGAAAAGCTTCCACAACAACAATTATAAATGCTGATGAAAGGAATTGAAAATGACACACATTGGAAAGACTTTTCATGTTCATGGACTAGAAGAATTAATATTTTTTTAAATGTCCACCCCCATCCAAATGATCTACAAAGTAGAGATTCAAGATAGTAGAGTCGTTTTTCACAGACCAACTAAAAGCAATCCTAAAATGTATTTGGCAGTACAGAAGACCTTAAATAGCCTAGATGATCCTGAGCTAAAAGAATGAAGTATGAGCCACTAGAGTACTTGATTTCAAGACGCGACACAGAGCCATAGCAACAGCAAATATCATGGCACTAGCATAGCATCCTCAGCTGCAGAAAGTCCTTGGAAAGGGAAGCAGAAGAACAGGAGAACTTAAACTGAGAAGCTGCTGCCACTGTGACTGACTGATGAGCTCATAAGGTAGCAGAGAGGAGAGGGAGTAGGGGGTTAATGACGAAAGCAGGACCAACTCTTCTCCTTATCTTTTCTGTCCATAGGCAGATAAAAGAGAAATACTACCATGTCTTTCTCTGAGTTGTTCTCACAGTGCTGTTGAGGTCTGCCTCCATGTCTTCGGGTTACTTCTGAATGATCTAAGAGAATACCTGAAAAGAACTCACAAAGAGGGACTCCTAAGCCATATTTTGTTCTACTCCTCCATCCCCTTTGGCAGTAATTGCTCAGGAAACTTCAGCCCTTATTGCCATTGCTGTTTCCTGCTGATGAGGCTGTGGCATGTCACACAGTATTCTTTCCATACTTCCTTCCCCCATGACTACCACCTCTGCCTGGCACAGCACGCCCAAGGGGAGACTACTTTAGAGTTCCAAATTCTAAGGCAATTTGGAGTGAAAACTACAATTCAGGCCAAAACAAGTCCATATGGAGTTGGCCCATAGACCAATGGTAAGAATAGATTTTTCGGAGCTATCAACATTTAATTTCTGTCACATTTCAGAAAAGTTTTCTGTTATGAGAGCTATACAGGATGAGTACAACCATCCCATGAAATTCAGCATGACTCACTACTTAACTTATCCATGGATCAAATGGAATATCCAGAAAGAAAAAGCCAAGTTGAGAAACACTGATGCCAGTCATTACATTACCCAGTAAAGCCAACACTTTGTCCCTTCAGAAGTAAAAGATACATTGTTTGTCCTTAAATACTTTACTTTCATATTCATGTCCTTCATAGAAATGTCAGTGAATACTTAGATATAAGGCACAGAGACACACAACAAAATCAACCCTCATGGCTTACGAAAAAGACATCCAATGTCCAAGTGACATCTGGAATGTGGGCAGTCTCAAAGCACAAATATGAGAAAAGTTGACCACATACTGCAAAACCATTTCCATGAACAGGGGCTGACATCCTTCCAAGTAGTGACAGAGCCAGATGCACACCATTCTCTGACCCTGAACATGATGTCACTTGTCCAGCACTAAGGACCCTGGCCCTCTCTTGTAGCAGCAGCTGTGGTGCCCCAGCAACATTAACACAGCAGCTGGCAAACATGTACTTCCAAGTTAAACAAGAATCATCACCTAGCTAGGTAGGTTTTGACAAAATAAACAATAAGTGTGGTGTACATGTAGCTTCACACCCTCAATTATTTCACAAATTAAATATTAACATAGGGTCTTTGAAACAATACAGAAATAGAAGTACTCTCATTGGACATCCTCCAACGTGCCAAGGCCAGGCTGGTGCTTCGGCAGCTGTTCCTCTGCATTCCTGAGGAAGGCAAGTCCCCGGAAGAAGCAGTCAGCCCCGTGGTCTCCTTCCCCTGCTGAGCTGGAGTTGCTTTGAAGAGAGAATGACTGAGGGATAGGGTGAGGCTCAGCATCCCTGGAGCTGCCCACTCACCCCCAAGAGGACTTTGTTTTTTATTTATTTATTTATTTTTTTTTCTTTTTTTAGAATTTTTTTTTTTTTCTTGTTTCAGAACCTTTATTTGTTTATTCACTCATTTTTATGGCCGGCTCAGCCTGCCCCAAAGGCAGGGCTGGCATCCCAAGAGGACTTTGACAGTCTCCTCAGGGCTTCCAGTTAGTTGTGGTGGCTGTTGCCTGTGTGGGTTGAACTCTGGCTATAGATAAGGTCTCTTGAGACAGAGGCCTGAGGTAATCAGGCTGGTGGAGCTTGGGGACAGGTGACAGGAGAGCCCTATAAAGATGGGGAGAACAATCTCATCTGTCCTACAGCTGCACCTCTGTTTCCTGGTGAGATTTGTGTGCATGGCTCTGTATCCTCTGCGCTGTTATGGCCTCCAATGTAGACAGGCCTTGTGTTGCCCAGGGCAAGTGTGGCCCGCGGGGAACAGGGCTGCCAGTGGGGTTGTGGAATCTGGGGCAGTTGAGGGGTCAGTGGGGCTGAAGTAGGGACTCACCTGACTTGGGATGCAAGCAGTGGGGTCTTGGGACCACCACCCACACAGTGGGTGCTCTAGGTGTGCAACCTACATACGTCAGCTGAGGGACATGGGGCAAGAGACTAGAAAAGAAGGTCGCATGCGCGGTGCCTGTGACGCTCCTTTGTGCCTCGTTCCCCTGTGTGTTCTGGGCATCCCCAATGCTGGTGGAGCCCTGACACCTGCGCCTTTGTCTGCAATGGGGACTTGGGTGCCAGGAAATGGAGACGAGGGACTGCTGGTCTGGGATCCAGGTGTGGAGGGGCCCAGGCCTCATCCCTTCTCTGATTCTGGGCCTGGGAAAGTCATGTTGGTCTGCTAGGCCTAAGCCCCAGGGAAGGAGGCTGACCAAGGCACGGGGACTCTGACAGCCTCCAGGAGTGCTGTACTTGAGGCTGGAGGACAGAATCTGAAGGACATACACTGAGGGCGAAGAAAGGGGAGAGGAGGAGCAGTGCAAGGCCAGAGGGAGTTAGCTTCCTGCCCAGCAGGCTCAGATGAAGCACCTTAAAAATGTCTGCTAAATAAATGAAATAGAAAGGTTTTCTGTGGACAGTGCAGCAGAGAACAGAAACTGGTTCATTTTCCTATTTTTCTCTTACGTTGTGTATCCACCACCCCATCCAACCCTCCCCAACCCTAGGCAGCGCAAAGTGCAGGTCTCTGTGACACAGGGTCTGACCCCAGTGGAAGACTGCCCATTTGGATACTGGAGTTCTATCGTCCAAGATGCCCTGGGGACCCGGCTGCTCTCACAGTGACCTTGGCAGAGGCAGACAGGTGAGCAAGCCTGTGGTGACGCCCTAACTGCTGCGGGCAGGATGTGTGCTGCAGGTGTTTTCAATACTTTCCTTTATCACAGCTCCAGGATTACTGCAGCCCTTGACATGAAGGATACCAGAAAGGCACCGCCCTGGAAAAATTGGAAACAGCAGTGTTGCAAGTGTCTTTGGCAGCTTCAAGCTGTAGCAAGGAAATGCTGTGGACCTGTGAATTCAAAAGGGTCAAAATATAACGTGAAATATTTCGATCTTTCAGAAAGGAAGGCACACGTGAGTGAATCACTACTGGCAAATGTACTTGGAAGGGTTTTTAAACTGTTGAAATGAGAAACATTGCATTATTTTATTGCCCCACTTTCAGTCACTTCACCTATAAGAGCTTGAATAAGATTTTGCATTTTATTTGGCGGCAGAGATGACTATTGCTACAAATATTTTAGTATTCATTATGACTCGAAGATAGAAACCAGGAAAAGTAAAGAGAGATTAAAGTCTATGTCATGCAGGAGGAAATGAAAAATAATCTCAAGCTTATAAAATATATGACTAACTTATGAATAATTCAGAATTTTTCTGGTTACTTTTCATCACTCTTAGATTTGATTGGAAGACACTCAGAAATATGACAGCAGGTTTTGTTTTCTGCAGTTAACTTAATCTGTATTCATCCATGGCCCATTGAGAATGGAGCTGCTCACAGGGAGGCAAGTAATAGTCCAGCGAGCAAAGCTCACCTGGACTTACAGTTGCTCTCCATGGCCAGCCTTACTGCTTGCCCAGTCAGATCAGGGTCACATTAGACTGTCATAGGAGCACAGACCCTACTGTGAACTGCACAGTCTAGGGGAGCACTGTCTAACACCTGTTGATCTCAGGTGGAACTGAGACAATGACGCTAACACTGAGGAGTGGCTGCAAATACAAATGAACATTATCAGAGCGGTCTAACTGCACAGAGACTGTAACAATCAATTGCTCACAGACTCATGCCAAAACCCTACTAGTGGATGGCAAGTGACACATGGCAGCTAGTGACAGGCCACAATAAGAATATAGAATAGACTGGACATAAGCAACATACTTTGAAGGTCACTGTCTCTCGTAAAACCCAGATGGGCTCTCTAGTTATAGGAAAACAAGCTCAGGGCTTTCACTGTTTCTGCTTTATGAGTGGTAGAATTATCATATATTACAATATAATAAAGTGCCCAATCAAGGTAATGCATTTGAATCATTCTGGAACTAACATGTCTTTTATCCCCATCCATGGGAAAAATATCTTCCATAATATCTGTTCCTTCCTTCAAATAAGGCCAGAGACCACTGAATTATAGGCTCTCAATAGAAAACCTGCCCTGTCCATGGTTTAGTTTCAACATACTCTAGTCAGGCCACTAGCCTCTGCATCCACCCCAAGCCACAGAGCATTCTTTTATACTTTTCTGAGCACTTCACAAACACTGCCTCGTCAGTCTTCCAAACAACACAAGTGCATAGTAGTATTATGTTTGTCAAGCTTTAAGTTTACAAATGAAGACACTGAGATGTGGAGAGATTAAATTACTTCTCTAACACTGTGTATGCTTGAACTTGAGAATAAAATCCAGAGAAACATGGTTCTTGATCATTAGAGATGACTTTTAATAACCGTATTACATGATTAATGATTCCAGGAGTGAGATGATTTTTAAAATCTGTTTGCTCTTTGGGCCCCTCCTCGGTTGAATCTTTCAAAGTTTCTATTCTAAAATGAAACAAAGCAAGTGATCATACTTCTCTCGTGTTTTATTTCACCAGCAGCTTAACTCTCTACTCTCACATGAGCATAGCTTGTTATATTTTCTTCAAGTACCCACCCCTAAAAAAAAAAAAAAAAAAGGTAACATTTCCACAGAGAAACCTGCCAGATGACCATGATGGGCAGAGGCTCACGCCATCATGGATGTCATGCATCCATCAGTATGGCTGGGAAGAAGGCTTCCTAGTTTTCCTTCTCAAAATTTGTAATCCCAGTCTACTCAAGAAAAAGAAAATTCTTCAAACACAAAGCAGAAGTTATTAATTAACCAAACAATATTTGTCAGAAATGTCAAGGTCATAAAAAGTAAGGAATGGCTGAAGAATGATCATAGCCCACAGGAAGCAGACTTGATAACTGACTGAAGCACTGTGCTGTGCCCTGGATCCTGGAAAGAGAACAGAAGCAGGAAAACTGTGGAGACCCAGATGAAGTCTGCAGGATAGTCAGAAGTCATGTGCCAATGTTGGCATTTTTGGATTTAACAAAGCGAACACAAGAATGCAAAGGGCTCACTATGAGGGACAACCGGTGAAGGGACCTCAGATGCTACCATTTCATAACTTTGGTGAATTTAAAATTATTCTAAAGTAAAATGTTTATGCTTCAAAAGAGTGTCTTTCTAAATTTCAATTGGCACTGAAATGAAATCCGCTGACAGGTGTGCCTTATCTCTAGCTTTTGAAAGGAAATTCCGGGTTTAAATTACTTAGGTATGACAATCCCAAACTATTTGATCTTTCATCCTGCTTCCTGAGACTTAGCAGTTTGCCTTCAGCACTAATCACGAGGCTCAGATCTCTCGTCCATTTCTTATAATTGAAGAAAACCAGAAAGCATTTGCAATAATGATTCTCAGATCTCCTCAAACCTGATGTAACAGTTTTCAGGGAGAGTCAGACTCCAGTCTCCTGCAGGAACTGGCGGAAGAGCAAAGCACACCAAGAAGCAACAGGCACTGTAAACCGCAGAACTGGATCCCTGGGAGTAAGGCCACTGAGATCATTTGTTTTTGTCGTTTTCTCCTCAATGTGCCGTTTGAATGCATGAAATCTCCATAAAGCAAAACTGAGAATTTTTAGTGTAGTAATTCCCGGCACAAGGAATGAATTCATCCTTTTATTTGAGCAAGCATTTCTCCAGACCATTTTTAAGGGTTGAATGCTAGACCTTTATATAGTCTTTAAGACCTTCCAAGAAACAATTCTTGAAGAGGTGGAAGAATCTTTTTAAAAAGGCCCTCAGGGGACCAGGAGATGGAAGGAAAAGAAGGGACAGAGGTAGGGACAATGAAGACATGTCATACATGTCCAATTCTCTTGCAGATATGGAGGAATTAAAATGAAATGAAATAAAGTAAGATGAAATAAAGTCACATACAGTAGACATAAAAAACGCCAATGGTTACATTGCACTTGTTCTATAATCCTCATGTTGGCATTCAGGCTCCCTGAGCAGTGAAATCCGGGGTGCTTCTGGTTTCCACTCTCTGTCCCCAGTGTCTGCATGTGTGCCCTGGCACCCTCACCTCAGCTCACCAGCTCTCGGTCCCTTTCTGATGCAATAGCACTCTGTTGCTGCCCATGAGGAACAGAAGCACAGTGGTAACTATTTCCCCTTTTCTGTTCCAGCACACAGTCTGTCTTCATTTTCAGAGGGTCTCTGGTTGCATGAAGTGTTTGCCTATACCCTGGTTTCACAATTTCCCCTTGCCAATTCTGTACAACGGGATCAATTCCTCAAGAAAACAACCCACATAGCAGATGCAGGACTCAAGCTACACTTTTTCTGCAGTAAGGGGAGCCTAGACTGTGTGACCCTACTCCACCCTGAGAAGAACCAAAGGGCAGCAGCTGACACAGCAGCTCTACTCCTCTCTAGCCTGCCCAAAGAATGTGTTCTCACCGAATCACCACTTCTGGCTCCCTACAATACTCTCTTCTGATGTAATAACTCTGTGTCCAAGGGCAGAAGGTGTCTGAGCCCTACAGAGTTTGCCTACTCTGCAGTGCAAGGGCAGCAGTGGGTACCAGGATCGATCGGGCCAGCCACTCAGAGACAGCTTATCTGCTGCCCCTTTCTCCTTCTCCTGTCTCCTTTTTTTTTTTTTTTTTCACCTTAGATTGTTTGCAACTGGCTCAAGGCATTCAGGGATCCTGAGCTATTTCTCAGTTCCTTCCTACTTCACAAGGCTTTGCTACTGGCTGACATTCAGATGTGGTAACTGCTGTAAGTCTGGGCAAGTCTGGAACATGTCCCAGAGTTTTTGCTGGAACAACTGAAAAGAGATTGTTCACTCTCCCTAGGTTTGATAAAGTGATAAAATGGAATCTGTACTAGTTTGTTTTCCATTACTATGTGAAATATCCAGGGCTATGTAACATATAAAGAAAAGAGATTATTTCTTTATTTATACAGTTTAAAATTATTTTTACTTGAATCAATAAAATATTAATAGTACTAGATACACTTGACAAGCTGTGACCTTTTGATATCCTGATATAAGTCAAATGTATCACTGAAAATGGCTTTTTTTTTTTTTTTTTTTTTTGTCTTTTTGAGACAGGTTCTCAGTAGCCCAGGCTGCTGGGATTACAGGCGTGTGCCACCACGCCGGGCCAAAATGGCCTATTTTAAAGTCCATTTCTAATGGTCGTATTCATTGGGCACCAAGAAGAACAGGAAGCTCACTTTAGGATAAAAATGCCAAGAGAAAATAAAGATGGGAAATTTTAATTGGCAAAAATCTCAAGATTAGATTAATTCATTCATTCATTCATTCATTCATTTATTTTTTAGAGAAGGGTCAAGATTAGATTTGCAGTGAAATAAAAGAAGACATTAAGAATCCAATACATTAACATATTTATTCTGAGAGTTTTGCATTTTCATTTAATGTTATAGTTTGTTTATTTGATAAAAGAGTATTTAAAGGTTTAAAGTCCATCAGGACTGTGCTGGCTGTAATGAAGTCCCTGAGTTATATGACCTAATTATAGGTGGTACATGGTGGACATGGAGACACGGGGAGAGAGAGACATGGAGAAAGAGAGAGAGAGAGAGAGAGAGGGAGGGAGGGAGCACAGGTGGGGGTTGGATGGCATAACAAGGACACAAAGAAGCTGGGAGTGAGTAGCTTACTTATTCTTCTATGACAACCCTCTTATAAATGTTAACCCAGAGGACCCTGTGAACATCCTTCCTTCCTTCCTTTCTCCAGAGCCCACATGCCTGCAATGATCCAAGGGCCACACAGTAGGGCCCACCCTTCTTTCCTTTCTTTTTCTTTTTTTTTTTTTTTTTTAAATAGGGTCTTGCCATTGCTTGGACTATGGACTCACTATGTAGCTTAGGGTGACCTCAAATGCACAGCAGCCCTGTCTCAGCCCCCTGAGTGCTGGTATTATAGGCCTGTGCTACCATGCACAGCTTTTACTTTCTTTTTGTTCTTATTTTTCAATTTTATCTTTATTAGTCCATGACTGCAGTACATACCAGTGCTATTCCTTGTATGGAGCTGGGACATGAAGGTAATATATCTTGACTTCCTTTTCACATTCCCTTTCTCTTCCACTCCCCTCTCTCTTGGCCCCTTCCCCTTGAAGAATAATGTCTCCCTGCTTCCTGTTGTTTCTCTTTTGTTTTATTCTGTTATCTATCTATCATCTATCATCTATCTATCTAGCTGTTTGTTTATTTATTTTCTTGGTCTTTATTACTGATTCAAAATAGGGAAAGAGGTAAGTGAATATTCACAGCCAGGCTAATAGCTGTTCTGATAATGGAGGTAAGCATGCACTGCTTTATTCTGTTTCCTGACAGTGCCTACAGCTACCTCCAGGACTGCTAGAAAAAGAGAATGGTTATTCTCTATAGGTGGTGAGAAAGAGCTAATTGTTCCAACTCTGGGAAGTGAATGTTTCCTTTCAAGTTCATGGTGCATCACTGGAGGTGCTGGGTCTACCTCAGAGAAGAAGGGAATATTGACAAGGTTACTCCGGCCTTGTTTAACTCCTCCCTCTGCAGTCCTGAAAGGCTCAAAGTGCAGAGGTGGGGGCTTTACAAAAGGTCCTGCTCATGAGGATTTGGTTTTAAGGTGGGTTACTGACCTTTTTTGACATAAGTGTGGGCTCATTCTCATTCTCCTGGTAAGAGATTCTTACAGAGTAAGAGGTGGCCTCTCTCTTCCTCTCCCCACCCACAAGTGGTGCTGCTACCATGTCAGGCTGCAGCATAAAACCCTGAGCAGATGCAGCCCTGAGGCACAGATTTCCTCACTTCCAGAATCGGCCAAAGGGGTTTCCATTCACTGCAAGTTGCCCAGTCTGTGGCGTTGTGTGATCACAGCATAGGGCATACTAAGTCTGCTACATCTGGAGATTGTTTCTCCACTGTACCAGCAGCTAATCAGTCTCCCAATTACCCCTTGTCCTTTGCATTTTGTACTCTAGATACACTAGTTGATAAGCATTGTGGTTTCATCATTTTTATTTTAGTTGCTACCCTGAGTAGAAAATACCACTTCTATTTTTCATGTTAAATCCTTTTAACAAGCTGTCTGTGCCCCAGACAGCTTGTGTGAGGCTCTGCATGGGGGAGTCTTGGCTCGCTGGTCTTGCTCTTAAATTGTTGCCTGTGATTTGCAAATTTAATTACCATGCTTTTGCAGATGACATATGTTATAGTGGTAAATCTCCTAGGACAGAGAAAGAAAGGAATACTGTATTTACGTGTGAGCAAGGAGCCATGCTGCAGCCCATCTAAGTATATTGATAAACTACTGTAAGTACACAACGTTTCCAATAAAGAAATATCCAGGTGACTATAAGCATCACACACTGAGCCAGGGAGCTGGCTCAGGGGCTTATGTGTCTGCCAGGAAAATGTAAGGTCCTGAGTTTGCTTAGTGATTAAAAAAAAAAAAATCACACGGACAAGAGATTTAACCCAAGGGTGTGTCTTGGTCTATTTTATATTGCTAGAATAGGAGGAGTTCTTTATAAAAGAAAATTTTTCATGGGGTTGTAGAGGTTTGGAAGTCCAAGGTTTAGAAGGTACATTTGCACAAAAGGTTGAACATAGGGCCTTCACACTGAGCTACATTCTTTTACTCACTTTAGAAAAAGAATTATTTTGTGAAAATATGTAATGCAACCATTGTTAAATTTTTCTTCTTTTGAAATTCTGTACTATATGTACTCTTACTTGTTACTGTTTTTTTCTATCTTTGTTTCTACTATTTTTACTCTTTAAAATAAATAAATAAAAAATAAAAATAAGTGAATAGATATTTTGGAATAGGGTCTTGCTGAGTATCTAAGATGCCCAGATTAGACTTGAATTGTGATCCTCCTGCCTCAGTCTTCAAGAGTGCTGGGTTTATCATTGTGCACTGACACATCTAGCTGGATAAGACCTTCTTTCTGTGTCATAAAATGGCAGAAAGAACCACCTGATGAGATCCAGAGCTATGTGTGGGAGAAAACAAGACAGTAGACTCATTTTTATAGCATGCTGTCCCTGTAACTAAGCCGCTCCAGAGAGGGATAATGGAACTAATGTTGCATAAAGACAGGGCCACATCATATAACTGCTTTTAAAACATCCCTCTGTCAATATTATCATAATTTAACAGTCACTTTTCAGTGTGTTTATAGGGGGCCTTCAGGCCATAGTATGAGAACAGTGACAGGGGAAATAAATATCTCTCAATCTGCTAGATGTCAGCTAGGCTGAGTTCGTGTTGCCCAAAACTGGAGAATGAATCCTAAGAAACAATGGAGGTTAAGACTAGGAAATATATATTGAAAGAGACAGCTCCAGAGAGACAGGAGGCTGGGATATGGGTTGCCAATGAGCCCCCTTCTCAAAGCAAGTTTTATAGAGCAAAATCACAAGGTAGGCATAACATGGGTCAAAGCTAGGATCAACAAAATGATTACAATTCAGTGGTTCTCAATCTTTCTAATGCCTTGACCCCACAAAACAGTTCCTCATGTTGCAGTGACCCCAAACCAAAAAAATAATTTTGGTGGCTAATTCAAAACTAATTTTGCGAGACCCAAACCGCACCGCTTGGAGCCTAGCCCGCGCGCCCGCCGTGGGTAAGCCCCCTGCGCCCCTCTGCCCCGCCTCTGCCTTCCCGCAACTAACTTCCTGTTCCAACCCTGACCCTAACCGCACCGCTGGGAGCCGAGCCCACGCCGGCTGAGTCAAGATCCCTGGCAGGCCTTCCCTTTCCCCGCTCCTACCCACTTTTTTTTTTTTTTAAACCCCTCCAGCCCAAGCTCCAGCACCGAACCCATCAAATGGCTCCGGTGGCAACCGATCTGGTCCAGGAGCCTACCAGGACTATTCAATCCCAAAGCTCCAACTCCACCTACAGAACACATCCGCCAGGATTCACAAAAGCTAGCAGCCAGAGCTCCAACACAGAGTCAGGAACCTCTGTAGAGGAACCAGCTTGGAGTCTCCAGACCAAACGCCCATACACACACCATAATGCCACCAAAGTGCAGAGGTCGCTTCCATACAAAACGATAACAACAAGGAGTAGGAGGCAACCTCAGGACCCGTGCCCACCCAAACCAAATACAGAAGACACTATCATGGAAGAAAATGAGAATTATACAGATGAAACCTCTGAATTGGTAGCATCTGAGGCAGACACACAAGTGCAGAAACTTATAGAGCAACTGAGATCAGAGATAACATCTGAAGTAAAAAAAAGAAATACATGAAGTGGAAAAACGGCTGGAGAAAT
>PVJA010053155.1:0-12087 GCA_004027025.1 Myocastor coypus
GGTCCCTGCAGCCACCCAAGCTTTCCCAAACAGGCGCTTTAGACCACTGAGCCATCCCACCGGGCCCCTGTTTTCCTTCTTATGATGTGGAAATAAGAAAATCTGTCCTGGCATAGGGGTGGGGGGTGGTGTTATATTTTAAATTAAAGGAAGCATGTTTTCATCTAACATCAGTTGGGGTACCTGAGAAGAAACAAACTCCTGGTTCCCATTCAGATGTACTGAGCCCAAACACCAGCAAGCTGGAACAGGACTCTACATTTGTACCTGCCCACATGTCTGTATGACTTGAGCACACTTAGATGTGACTGTCACGCCTGTCTGGATACCATCTGGCCAGTGTGGTGTTAGGGGCTCCTGGGCTACTTTGACCCTTGAATTCTTTTGCTAGAATGGGGGAACAGTTCATGTTCAACCCAGAAGGATTCCCAGGGGCCCTGGAATCTCATAAGGTGACCTGCTAAGAACAGGTGACCTTTTAACTGGATACAGGTCTTCCTGATCCCAAATTCCCTCTGTAGGCTTCCTGTCACCCTCAGGAGAATCAGTCCAGGAAACTTGGCTTCTCCCAGGTGCATTTTCCTGGATGTACTATAATAGTTGCAGAAGGACAGTTGTCCCAGAGGGACACGAGTTTCGCTGGAAACCCTGCTTCTGTTCCTCTGGGTTTAGGATGTGATGGCAGCCCAAGAGGTCAGGACTCCGTGGTTCTCACCTGGGACATTTCATTTCTATACTTGGTGGCTTGGGCAGGCAGGATG
Organism: Myocastor coypus; assembly: GCA_004027025.1. Lineage (NCBI taxonomy): Eukaryota > Metazoa > Chordata > Mammalia > Rodentia > Myocastoridae > Myocastor > Myocastor coypus. The sequence goes on from PVJA010053155.1 coordinate 762, forward strand.
AGCCCCAGCACCCCACCATGCCCAGCATCCCTGAGGTCTCCACCTCCTCCAACATGTTCTTTGCAAGGCAGTGGGGTATATACCCCTGGCTAGTCACTCTGCCTGGAGTTAATTTTTCAACTAAGAATGCAAATCCTTTGCCAGCTTCCGCACAACTGGTTTTTCCATGATGCAGGCCATATAATGGTCCATTAGGCTCTGCGTGGGAGGGGGCGCCGTGTGTTAATTGTCCTGGAGCTAGAACATCCATCAAAGGACCAGCACAGACCTCAATGCCTCCCCCCCCCAGCCCTCTGTGTCATCAAGACCACAGTCGGCTTTGGCACAGCAGAGCCTGGAAAAAGCCGCTTCACTACCTACTCTCCAGTTCTCACCTCTGAGGTTGGCTCCACTTCAATTTGAAGTAATGGATTTCCTTCCAAGCTTTGAAGAAAGAAAAAGAAATGTCATCCTTAGGTGAAAAGGCAGATCCCTGCACTGAGTTCAGCCACATGTGAAGAACCCCAAGTGGGGACTCCCTGTCACCAAGCCCTCGCCATCTCGCTGCATTTCATTTCAACCCTTGGGTGGGAAACAGTGCGAACCCCAGCCACCCACAGAGGCACACATGTAAGGCTATTCTTTTAAATAGATTCTTCAGGACTCAGCTTTCTTTATTGCTTTAGTTTCAATGAGTCAAGCAGCTTCTTTATAAATGGTCCTAAACCCCATGTGTGGAAGATTCCACTTAGAAGACTCAGTGTTCACTGGGGAATAATGAGTCCTATTTTTGAAGTTCACCCAGATTCACAGTGCTTTAGAGGGATCTTAAGTGTTCATTTGTCTTTCTGCTCATTCATTCATTCATTCATTCACAATTCTGTGTGAGGAGCAGCACTAGGTTCTTAGAGGGGTATAGAGTGAAAATCGGCATGGCTCCAGCCTTCCAGGAATACCCTACTACTACTGAAAGGACTAAAGCAAGGTTATAGATGCCTTACTGAACAGAGGCTAAATGGGACACAGGCCGAACGTTAGGTGTGAAGTGAACACATGAAGCACTGGGGGGACTCCAAGGAAACAGGATTGCTGGGTACACTTGGTGGGTCATAGTGGTTGAGTTACAGCTTGTTAACCACATGGAATCAGGACATGTGAAGCAGAAATAAGGATACTAGACTGGACCGGAAGGGGGGGGTATGTGAACATGATGGGATATGCCCTGGGTTGTCTTGTGCATGAAAGTCGGGTGGACCTCCTGGGGGTCTTGGGGAATGCTGTATGCTGCTGGTTTAATGATGTGAAAGTAAGAAAATCTGCCCTGGCACCAGGGTGGTATGAGTACTTGCCAAGTACATAGTTATGTGATGGGGACGTTTGGCACAAAGGGCATTCCAGGTGTAGCTGGGAGCCATCTTTTCAGACTGGATGTGTACGTGTTTTTGGAGTTCAGAAAATGAGACAGCAGCAGGGTTTGAAGGCACAGAAGATCTGGAGTGGTGGGGGAAGGGGCCAGCAGGAATCGCAGCCCTCTTTCCACATCATTACTGCGTGCCGATGGGGTGCCCTAACCTGACCCTGGAACCCCAGCAAGCTGCTGACTCTGCAGACAGTCAGCCCACTCCTTGGAGAGGGTCCTGACAGGAGGAAGTCTGAAAGACTTAAGAGAAGTGGAGAAAACAGTCCTCACAGAGGTGCACGGTAGCGGCCTAGTTCTACTACAGCCTAGGAAGTGGAGTGAAACTGCATAAGGACATCCTGGGCGGGACAGGCAGCCAGAATCCCTCCCCACACCTAGCGTCAGAGCTGGAGCCCTTCTCCTTCTGCACCAAGGTGTCACTCCAGCCGCCAGGGCCTCTCAGTTATTTCCCTCCACAGAGATCTCATTCCTATCCCCCGACACAAGTGTAAGCAGATTACAGGCAGCTACGGACTATGATTTGTGAGTATGCCCTGACTGTCTTTAACAACTCAGAGTTTACCTTGCACAAATGGGATGTTGGCTTATGTGCATCAGAGAAATAATCCAGAGCTATGTGTCAGCACACTATCTCCTGTCCAGTTGCTGCTCCTCTAATTTCAGAGATGTCCTGTTGGGGCCCTTAATAAAATCCCACTGTGAGCCATGGAGTGGAGCCGGGGCAGGGGAGCCAGAAGGAAAACCAAGCAGGTCAAGACGTGAGCTGATGAACTGGCCAAATTCTAGCACCGCCCAGACTTCACTCACAACCAAACAAGTGGAGGAAGGCGGTTTCACTTAAGGTGCACATTGGCCATGGCTTGTGCAGAGAGATCTGCAGAGAGGGAGCTCAGGGAGTCTGCAGAGAGGGTCTGCTTTCCCAGCATGCAACACATAGAGATGTTTCTTGTGGTGCTGTTTGCAGCAGTGAAATATAAAGCAATGCAAAAGTCTAGCATTAAGGAGCTGGTTAGGAAAATTATACTGACAGGACAATTTACAGCCATTAAAAATGCCCCTGAAGAGTCTGGAATAGTACAAAAACGTGATATCATAGCATGAAAGACACAAAGCAGGACAGTGATTAGATTTATTGTGGGTCACAATGATGTAAGCTAGGAATAGCAAAAGCACACACAAATTCCAATCATGGTGGAGCTGTCAGTGGTTATTTTCCAGAATATTCTAATTTCCCCCAAATTAGCTTATATTTATAGTAGTGTAAACCTGATATCAGCAAGCTGTTTCCCCAAAGGCCAGGGTCAATACTTTCAGCTTTGTGAGCTATACGGTTTCTGTTCAATGCCTTAGCTCTACTGCTATGCTAAAAAAGCAGCCACAGATGATGTAAACAAATGAGTGTGACTGTGTGCCAATAAAACTTTATTTATAGAAACAGGCACCAGGTTGGATTTGACACATGGGCTAAAAGTCTGCTGATCTTGCTATAAATCTAAGTTACACTTTTAAAAGAGGGATTGTGATAGACAGCGTACCTCACACTGGCCTGTGATAGAGAGTAAATGACCTTTCATTAGGGTTCATGTATCACCCAGGGATAACTGTCTTTCTCATCATAGGGAGGAAGGCCAGGGGTCCTGGGTATCATGCTTGTAGCATGGGACCGAAAACACAAGGCCAAGCTGGTTCCTGGGTGTCGGCATCACCTCTCTTGTCCCCATCTCAGCCTGGGCTATGACGCTCCTTCTGCCTCCCCTGTGTCTCCCTGCCCAACCCCCTCCATCATTCCAGGAAGAAAGAGAAAGAAAGCAGAGACCCTGAGCAGACCCAAGACTAATGGGGAAGGGGAAGGGGTCTCTGATTCACTTACATTGGATTGGAGGTCACTGGATGCAGGATGACCTGGGGCGCCCGGGTCGGCGTCTCTGGCACCGGCACCACATCTGAGAGCCAGACATGGGACAGTCAGAAACCAAACATGGAATCCACAACAGCCTTTACATTTGTGCCTGGTTTCTGCGACACAGGATGGCTTGGCAATCGTGGGTCCCAGGGGCTAACCAGTCCCTGTCTCTCCCTTCATCAGCTCCCCGGATTGGGCCTGGAACCAGCCAGTTGAGGTAGGCCAGGCTCCTAGCTGACGCCTGCCCAGAGCCCTCCTGCTGATGGAAAGGTCCTGGGACCCCCTAAGCACCTGGCCTGGACAATCTGCTGGTCACCTCTGAATCCTCCTTACTCATGAGCTCCCTTTGGGTAGACAAGCCTGCTTGGTTTCACATCTTCAGCCTACAACCTGACCCCTCTGGCCACCACTCCCCTGCACCATGACTCTGGCCTCTACCTCACCCTAGCCTATCTTTCCTTTCCACTAGGCATGAAGCCTCCTTGGATCACCTACCCTTAACCTTCTCAACTTCCACATCTGGCCCTCATGCTGGGGTTAGGGACCCTATTCCCTCTCTCTTTGACCTTGTCTACCCCAACTGCCTTCCCTTCCACCCACTCCTGCCCTTCAGCAGGGCTTGTACAGAAGGGCTGTTGCCCGCCCACACATCACTCACCTGGGAAGATGAATTGCTGCTTGTATTTGTAGTAGTGGGATGCTTGGAAAGGAAAGAAACATCAGAGTGAGTGTGTCCCACAGGTACCAGGCTGGGCTCCCACACCATCAGGAGGTCATTCCCACCCTCCCTGAGTTTCCATACTTCTGCAGACCCTCTGAAGTCCAAGGGACTAAGAGCACGTGTGAAGGAGTCAGAACTCTAAGCATCCACGCTAAACCTCGCATTCGATGTCTCATAATCCCCTGAATGAGACCACTCCACCAGACAGTCAGCCTGAGTTCCCTCTTTCCTACTGTCTGTCTGTCTGTCTGTCTGTCTGTCTGTCTGTCTGTCTGTCTCTCTGTCTCTCTGTCTCTCTGTCTCTCTCTCTCTCTCTCTCTCTCTCTCTCTCTCTCTCTCTCTCACACACACACACACACACACACGCCCAAACATTAATTCTTTCTCCTAGGCTGAGCGATTATGTTTTCCTGATCTTTTCAAATTTTCTGCCTTAAGGACTTGCATTGATTTTCTTTCCTTTTGGTCTTGCCATTCTAATAAACTACAAACTTCATGGCTTCCAACAACACCAATGTGTCCCCTGACAGTTTAGAAGCCAGCAGTCTGGAATGAGTCCTAATGACCTTAAAATCAAGGCCTCTGCCATATTCTGGGTGCCCTGGAGAATCTGTCTCTCATCTCTTAAAGTAGCTCAAGCCAACCACATTTCCTGCCTCATAACCGCACCCGGGCAATTTTGGCTTCCTACTGTGACATCACCTGCCACTGCCTTTGACCTTGTCTCCCTCTCCTAGGCATGCTGTGATTACATTTAGAGCCACCAGGATAATCCAACATAATCTGCCTATCTCACGACCTGTGGCTTAATCACATCTGCAAACATGCTGTTGTCCTATAAGATATCAGAGTTAAGAGATTCAAGATTAGGGCCTGTACTTTTCATTCTCCTTTGAGCAGGGAGCATTGTTCTGCCCACCATAAGCATGAACTAATTTCTGTAGGAAGGCAGTTATGTAGGAGAAATTTCTTGGGCTTCCTTGCTGATCCTCTGTCAATTCATTTTGCTTCTACCCCAAGTCAGGGAGCGTGGGCCCTTGGAAGGATTCTAATTGACCATGTACTGCACCGGGATACAGTGCCCAGGGCAGGAGGCAGGCTACACAGAGCTGCAGATGCCCTGGTAAGCAATATGGACAGGAGTGTGAGTCTGAGTTTGGGAGTCCACTCCCAAAAGCATTTGAATGCCTTCAGGGGCGAGGTATACCTAGAACCTGGAATGCAGTGTTAGGTCCCAAACCTGGAGTCTAGAAGCTGACCCTGGGGGATGGGCCCCTCGAGCTCCTTCTGGTTCTTTGTAAAATTCAAAGCAAATCTGTCCAAGTCTCAGTGTCTGCATGCAAAGCAGGGCAAGCACCTTCCCTTCCATAGAGGGCTGGGGTCCCGGAATGTCGCTGCACCTCTCAGAGAGTGTATAGTCCATCTAAGTAAGCGCGGTCAGCATGTGGCACCCACAGGTTCCACACCCGCAGATTCAATCAACCCAGGATCAAGATCAAGAATTCTGAAAGGAAGCGAGACCTGTGAAGCCAGCACTCTGGCCATGGGGTAAGGCAGGAGGGTTGTAAATTTGAGCTCAGCCTGGGCCATTGAGTGACTTTGAGAAACCCTGCCTCTCGATAAAAATTTAAAACGACCAGGGATATATTTTAGTGTAAAGGCAATGATTCAGTCCCCAGCACTGAAGGAAAAAAAAAAAAGGACTTGAACTGCTATAAGCACTTGAGTCATCTTGATCATCATACTGATCAATTTCTAATGTCTATGTGTTTCGAAACATGACTGTGTGTATACATATATATGATTTGGCCAGTTACATGTAAATAAGAGAGTAGTTAAAAACCTTTGTATCTGCCCTGAACATATCCAGACACCTTTGCTGCCACTTCCCCTAAACAAGAGAATTATTTACATAGAATTTGTACTATACTGAGGGTCAGAAATCATCTACAGCTGATTGAAAGTACATGGTAGCATGGGTATAGGTTCTATGCAAATACTGAGCTGCTTTCTGTAAGAGACTTGAGAATCTGCAGATTTTAGTATTCATGAAGGTCCTGGTACCCTCGGGTCCTGAGGGATAAATGCATTAGCTGCCATGAGTAGACAAACTCTTTGTATCTTCTCTTAACTAACAGGCAAGGATGATTTATAATTAAGACACAATCCAGTGGCCTCAAGAGCTAAGTCATTTGTTTGGGGGAAGCAAAATGCAGTACTCCTCTAAAGGGCAAATTGTATTTACAAGCTCCTGTAGGACAGGAAGCCGTTCTCAATATGTCAGGATCCCGAACCCCCTGTGCCTGTAGGTTTGTGACAAACATCGGTTGAATGCAGTGCCTCTTGTACCCTAAACAAAACAGCAGAAACTTTTGCTTAGCTCTTTTCCGGGGTGTCTCAGAGAGCTGGAATCCAGCTGGATGCATCTGGACTCTGGAAAGTGGGGTATCCAGAATGGGAAATGACTTATTCAAGTTCCCAGGAATAATCTCTCAGAGAAAAGCATGACTCCGGGAATCTTTTTATACTATTACATAACCTAGGCATCTCACTGCATGCAGCTTGTTTGTCAACAAGAAGCAAGGGTTTAAAAATGGAAAGCTACCCGGAATTCTCCGGAAGCTTAGCCTCTGCATTATTCCTCTCCTCTGCAGATGCGGAGGTTGAGGCAGTGATTCCGAGTGGTTGGTTGGCTGGAGGTTGAATTCTTTCAAGGAGGAGGGGCTGAGGAGCGGAGGGGAAGAGCTGCCCCGCATAACGGAGGCAGACAAGGGACACCTGGCAGATCGGCCTTCCCCGTGCTACGGAGCCATCGAGTCCTGATGACTTCAAAGGAGACAAATAGCCAGAAGAGGAGAGACATCACTGGGAGGCCTGGCGTCTCTGGGGATAATGGCCGCCAGCCAGAAGTAGCTCCAAGGAGCCGCCAAGGAGTTCGGCGGACAGCTCAGGAACCTGAATGGCTCCTGCTTTCTGCCATCAAGGGAGAGCTGGATTGTGGGAGCTACAGGTAGGGTAGAATGGACAAGCAGGCCACACTGGAGGAGTGTTCCTCCCTGAGCCTTCTCATGCCCAAAGGCCACCTGAAAGAGCAGCCAAAGTGGTCTTCTGGTAGGAAGAAGGATTGAGCGAGCCATCCTGGGCCTAAGCCTTCAGGACGCATCTCACTGAGCCTCAAGTAAAATTTAAACCTCCACTCCTTCTAAACTTCACTTGGTGTCCTTTCCCCTTGTTATGGCATTTGGGCTCTAGGGATATTCTTCAGCTCCTTCATGGAGGAGGGCCACTGCCCTGCTCCTCACTTTCAGCTACCTCTGATCTCAACCTACCCATGGCCACCTCTTGAATTTCGTTCACACCGGGTTCTCTCGCTGAATGGTGAATCCCATGAGGACAAGGTAGAATGTTCTCACTGTGGGTAGAATCTTGCTCCCCATCCCACCCCCCAAAGACATCACACCCTAGTCCCTGGAAATTGAATACCTTCCCTCATATAACAAAAATGCCTTTTCAGATGTGATTATGCGAAGGATATGGATGTGGGGAGACTGTCTTGGACCATCTGCGTGAGCCAAATGGCATGACCGAGGTCCTCATGAGGAAGGCCAGAAAGACAGAGGCAGAGGGAAAGACCCACAGGAGAGGCTGTAATGGAATCAGAGGCTGGGGTGGGGCTACCAGCAAAGGAATGTGGGCAGCCCTGTAGTTGGGAAAAATGAAGGAGACAGGTCTTCCCACAAGAACTTCCACAACCAAGCTCTCTGGGCACTTGACTTTTATCCCAGGGAAAACTGTTTGAGATTTCTGACTTCCAGAACATACGATAATAAATGTGTGTTATTTTACATCATTCAGTTTATGGTCATTTCTCTACAGTGACAATGGGAAAGCAGTATAGGGAGGGCCATGTCTGGTTACTTTGCTGATGCATAATATCTAGTGCCTTGTGCAGTCTTTAGAGCACAACGAATGCTCCATAAATAGCCATGACTGCAAAGAATGGATGAGTGCAGGATGATGGCCAAAGAGATAATGTGAGGAGAAAAAAGATTGCAGCCCTGGCAGTGCATGGTATTCAGGCCATTCATTCATTCATTCATTCGTTCATCATGTATTCATTCAGCAAACATTTCAGTAGCCTTTTGGTTGTAGCTGATGTGTTTGGCTTTGAGTGTGATCCAGATGAAGCAGACTGCTCTTGGTCCTGTGCAGCTGTTATATAAATGCAGGAGAGTGTTGGCAAGAGAGAGAGTAAGCGAATGTGCTCACAGCCCAGACAGTTTGTGTAGAAGGGACTCGGAGCAGTTATGGCAGAGAGCAGTGAGGGGAGGAAGCCCTGAGTGAGCCTCAGAGGCCTGACCTATGTGAGGTCTCAGAAATCCCACTATCTCCTCCAAAGGCAGGTTCTGCCTCAGTTTTTTTTTTCCCCTTGGCGGCGCTAGAACTTGTCATGTCCTAGAGTGGCATGTGTATGAGGGAGAATCTTTACTTTTATATCCAGGGGGAACTTGGTCTCTAAACAGAAGAAGTTGTGAGCATTCTGTTCTCAGAAGCCCGCAGAACAATTGCCCACCAGCCTCTCCAAGCTGGCTGCCACAACGACTCTGAGTCATTGGTCCCATTGTACAGATGAGAAACAGGCTGCAAAGACCACATCGTTAGGGAAGGTGTGTCTGCCCACATGGCAAGCTCGGCTCCATCCTACACCAGGCCACATCCACGTGGTCCCAGGGACTCAGGGCAGAACAGAGCAGGAGGTCAACCCACCAGGCTGGGTGCCATCATGAACTCCACCAGGCCTGCAACTCCACACCTGGTGTTCTAACCAAGAACCCTCTCCTGAGGTTTCCAGGTGAGGCAAGCGGCCGTTGGCCTCTCACCTCCCACTTTTGGACAAAAATATTCCAGACAAATCTCTGCTACAGACATTGTTATGTCCAGATCTTAGCTTAAACAGCTTTTAGGAAATTCAACACCTGCCAGAAAATCACACCCAAGGCTCTATTTCCCACCAACCCAGGCTCAGAATCATTAGTGTGACAGCTAACCAGGTCCTTGTCACCCTAGGGGAGTTTTGCCCAAACTGCCTAAGACCAAAGAAGAAGATCCTATATTGTTTTCCATCTCAGAATTGTATTATTATTATTTTTTTAAGAATTGTATTATTATTGTTGTTACAGTTATTAAATTCTAAAACGAATGCTTGCTTTTTGCTATTTATATTATTGAAATGCATATAATGCATCCCTGGCTCAGAACTACTGTGAATTTCCTGTAGACTTTTTCATGCATTTACACACATGCACACACTTGCACACTCAAAAACATACATGAGAAAATATTTTCTAACAGATACAATGTTATTATCATAATTGATTTGCAAATCACTTGCTTTTCCCCTCAAAATGCATTACGGATGTCCTTTGATATCAGGAAATCAACTCCGAGCACTGCGTCTTTTAGTGATTGCTGAGCTTGGGGTAATTCAGACAGATTACAGGATAGGCTCCTCAGCTGTTCTCTTCTCGTGGGGCCCTTGAATTCAAATTTGTACTGCCGCAATAGAATGCTTACCCTCACATCCCTGCGCCCTGGTGAAAGTATTACTATATATAAATTCCTAGAAGTGACACTGTTGGTGTCCCTCAAAACCTTAACAGATGATGGCAAATGATCTTCTCCAAGTTTTGTTTGATTTACATTCCCAATGCCAAAGCCCATAGGGATTTCACCCTGCTTTCTATAGTCCTGTCCAGGCTTATGTTAGTGGCAATGATGAAAAAGTTATAAATAGAAATAACAGTTGTTTGTTATTGCTGTGTTTGTCTCTTGCCTATAAGAATAAGCCAAGGAGCATTTTTTTTTTTTTTTTGGCCCACTCAGCCCACCCTGAAAGCAGGGCTGGTATGGTGTATGGTGCCAGGATTTGAACCTCAGTCCCCTGCACATGCCTAAGTGGGCCTAAGCAGGCAATTTAGCCTGCTGAGCTATCTCACCAACCCTAGGCAAAGAGCATTTGTTGAGGTCTTTATGGGGACCATCACTGCTAGGCTCCAGATGTCTAGTCCTTCAGTGACTTGGTGGGAAAACCAGCCTTAGTGGGGGAAAGTATCCTCCACTGTACAGATGAGGAAATTGAGGCCCAGAGAGGTAAGTTCTCTATATAACATGCAGATACTAAATAGTAGGGCTGGAACTTGGATCCAAGCAGTCTGGCTCTGGAGTCCACGCCTCACTGCTGTGTTAAACTGCCCTTCCTCTAAAGACCCCTTAGTCCAGCTCCCACTGAGGGCCAGGCCCTGTTGAGTGGTATCATGGAAGGGGCTGGGGTTCACAGGCAGGCTAGTACAGCAAACTTAGAGGGATCTTCCCTGGGCCAGGGGAGGAAAGGGCTAGGAGACCCAGTATTCTCTTTTCTGAAGATGCCAGGAACTTCCTCTAGGGACAAGAAGAGCTTTGGGGCTTTTATACAGTTTTTCTTTACAACGGCTCTTCCTTGGCCTTGGTGTGTAAGCACATTACAGTCAGTTTTAGGGAAAGGGCTCTAGGGTTGGTGTCTCCAGGGGGTGGGGGAGGGCACCCAAGCCCACCACCCTTCAGGGTCTTGAGGGGCCTTTTGTTCATTCACCCCTCTCCCAGAACCATGCATGTGGACGACGCTGGGGACGGCAGTGGGAAGGAGTCTTCTGTCCCTGAAAATGCCAAGCCACCTGTCTGACGGACTCTGTGGCACATACTGAGGTGATTCAGTTTGTAATTCATACTGTGGTCTTACTGGCTGCAGGTGAATGGCCCTCACACCAGCCCTACGGAAGCCTGCCGTAGACTTGCCCTTAACAACAAATCCCAAATTTGCAAGAATTCACAACACACCTCAACTCTGAAGGACACAGCCCACATCCAAGCAGTGTGGGCAGGCAATACAGGTCGTCCTCTGCTAGTGGATTGCATCTGGGTGCTGCTCAGGTTCAGAACAGAGGCTCCATTCACCTCCCACCCATTCACGCAGGGGTGGCTCAGCTTGGCGCTGTGATCTGCAGCTGAGGACCAGGGATGTCTTTTCCCATATGTCCCTGAGTGACTTAGCAGAAAATCAGCCTGCGGCCAGCATTACTGAGAATGATGTCACCTCGCTGGACACAACGTGGAGAGACCCTGACCAGGCTGTGCAAGTCGGCATTTCACAAATACTCTTTGCCCGTATTGGAGAAACTCCTGTGCAGGTTCCAGCCCCGACCCAAACCGCACCGCTGGTAGCCAAGCCCGCGCGCCGGCTGGGTCAGGATCCTTGGCCCGCCTTCCT
>PVJA010053157.1:0-12094 GCA_004027025.1 Myocastor coypus
TTCTATAACATAGATACTGGGCTTATCATCACTGGCTTTCTGAGTATCAAATACCTTTGACTTAGCTTGTAAATGATATTTTCTGACCATCATTGATATTCTAATAACTTTCCATACAATGTGATATAGGCAGTTACACAATTTTGACACAGATATTTGGAAATTCAAGGAAATACAAAACTGTAGCCTGTCAAGAATAGGGTTTTTGGCCCAGCCTCTTATTTTCAAGAACTATTCATTAGAGAATGACAGTTTAATTTAATTTTAATCAATTAATATTTAATTAATTTTCTAAATATGGTTCAATTATATTTTTTGTTTTATTACTCATACTCTATCTCTGACATACAATCTACTTATAAAACCTGATATATTTTCTTCTAGCATTACAAACTTTAAAAAGAAAAAAATGTATACATCTATACATGCACAAGAAAGTTAGGATAGTTTGTCTTAGTTCACTGAGAATAGAAGTTTGTACTAATATTGTTTAGATAAGATATCAGGTCAGCATCTTATTTCCTGAATAACTACTATGAACACAACAATATGCGTGGTATTAATTATTAAAACTACTCTACTAACTTGTTTTGAAACTGTTTCTCTGTTATTTAATCTTTTTCTCATTAAAATGAATTTAAAAAGTCACCTATTCCTCCCGCATACAACACGAGTGCTATATATGGAACATTCAGCACCCTATCTAAGACTGCTGTTGTGCCACCCACAAAGCTTAACAGAGAATACCAGAAGAAAGGGAAAATTGGCTCTGCAACAGTTATGCAGAGCAAAGTCAGAAAGACAGAACCATAAGAGAAAAAGAGGGTAACTCTTTGGCTCTTTCTGTGAGTTGATCTGAAACTTAGAAATATCTGGTCAGACAAGTGGGGATCAATGCCTGGGTCACAAGCATTGTGGTCAAGGGAAGCATCTGGAGGAAAGACACATGCAGTCAACAATATTCGCAACCCACATCAACCCGTGATTAGATCCACAGAGGTCTAAAGAGGGAGATATCTGCAAGTCAAAACCAGAATACAAAGAAGTTAAGAGCAACCGTTCTCAAGACGTCAGACAGGATTTTCTGGGCTACCAGGGGGAATTGGTTGTCTAGTCACAAGCACAGAAAACTGTATCAAAGTCCTAGGTTAAAGCTATAAGTGAATGCAGGTTTCTATTTCTATTTATATTTTAGATGTTTTCATTACTGTTTCCTTCTTTATTTGATTAGGACTATCTTGATTTTCTATATTTCTTTTCTTCTACTTGCTTTTTTACAGCATTAATTGGTTATTAAAGTCTTAAGGTTTTGAGTTTGGCCTATTTTTTAACTTTTAAAATCACTTATAAATATAAACCAAGCCAGGCATGGTGGTGCACGCCTGTAATCCCAGCACTCGGGAGGCTGAGGCAGGAGGATCAGTGTAAGTTCGAGACCAGCCTAGGCTTAAGGCCAGCCTGAACTACATAGCGAGACCCTGTCTCAAAAAGATTAAAAAGTAAATAAAAATAAATATAATCCAATTGGAATTACAACAGATTTCTCAAAACACTATTTAAAGGCCAGGAAATGTTGGAGTGAAGTGTTTCAAACTATAAGAGAAAACAACCTATAGTGGAGACTAATATATACTGCAAAATCATTTGTCAAAATTACAGAAGAATCAAGGATATTCTATGACAATGAACACTTTCAGTGATACAAGAACACTAAGCCAGCCCTCCAAGAATACTCAGGAATACCCTAGACAGAGACAGTGAAGCTACCAAAGTTAAAGGTCAGATGTGACAAAGCAAAAAGATGGGGCCCATTCACTGTGGGGCCCATAAATCTTATTCCTCCCTGGAATGCAGCTCTGATTTGAATTCCATGGTCTGATGTCCATTAGGTGACCACTGGTGATTCAAGTTGCCCGGTGTGAGCCTCATGCAAGTACTACTGGGCATTTAAGCCAGCAGAAACACGATAAACAAAAAACTAAAAATTGAGGAATTGAGAAAAGAAAAGGTATGTATTCACAGGTATAATTAAATATGATTCAGCAGCAACTCATAAAGTAAATGGCTTCAGCTCACCAGTTAAAAGAAACAGACATCAGAGTGGAACAAAACACAGAATCTAACAATCTGTTACATTAAAAAAAACCACATAACACAAAAATGAAATTTATAGCCTAAAAAGATCAGAGTTGAAAACAATATTCCATGTTTCAAGATCCTGAGATCAAGCAGAAGTAATAATTTTATTTTCAGATAAAATAGTTTGCAAGGTAAAACTGAGCAGAAGGGACAAAGAAAGTCACTAAATATTAGTTAAGGAACAATTCAACAAGATGAGATTAAAAATTGTGAGTATATATGCATGGAATACTAGGGCACCTAACTTCACAAAGCAGACACTTGTAGACATAAAACATCAAATAAACACCAACAAAATCATAGTGGGTGTCTTCTATACCCTACTTGCATAGAAAGGCACATTAACTAAGCAAAAAGTAACAAAGAAATATCCGAGCTGAACAAGTTCAACCAGAATTATTTTGAATCTCCAGTGTGTTCTACTGTAAAACAGAATATACATTCTTACACAAACATATGGAACTTTCTAATAGCAGGCCACGTACTAATACATAAGCCTGCTTAAATAAATATGAAACAATGAAAATCATCCTATGTATACTATCATATCACAGTGCACTAAAAGCTAGAAATCAATTGCAAAAGAAACTACAGAAATTTCATTATCACCTGGACATTACATAACTCAGCCAAGAATACTCAGTGGATCACAGAAGGAATGAAGGAAAGGATTAAAGAACTCTTAAAAATCAAATGATAATGTGAGTACAACTAATCAGAGCCTACAGGACAAAATAAAAATAGCACTTAGAGAAAAGTTTATTGTTGCAAATAGTTAGATTAGAAAAACTGTAAACTCAAATAAACAACCTACTAATATACCTCAAGAAACTAGTACAACAATAAGAGTTCAAAAACGAGGGAAGGAAAGAAGTTAAAAAGATCAGAATAGATAATTAACAAAATTTACACTAAAGAAAAATAACCTCCAAATAATCAATTAAGCAAAGAGCCAGTTCTTTGTAGAACTAAACAGAATACATAAACCTTTAACCAAATTTACCAAAAGGAGAAAATATTGACATTAACACGACTCGAAATTAAGAAACGTTATGTTGCAAAGACTACCACTGAAATCCATATAGCTAGCTTCTACTATGAACAATTGTACTCAAAGAAATTGGAGAATATGAAAGAATTGTGTAACTTCCTAGACACACAAGTTATCGAAACTGAGAGAAGACATGAAAGTGCTATGCAGTCCAATACTGGAGCAGCATCAAAAACTTCTAACTAAGCAAACCCTAGGACCTCAAGAAATCACCACTCTATTATATAAGCCCTTTATTAAGGCTCTAACACCAGTACTTCTAGAACTCCATAATGGAATCAAAAGGCAATGAATACTTATAATCTCATTGATGGAAGCCAACATTACTCTAATTTTAAAGACCCACAATTACCCAGCTAAAGAAAAGTACTACAGGTCAAACTAATGAACATGCAGGCCTGCCAAGTAGCTCAGATTATTAAAGTGCCTGTTTAGGCAGATGCAGGGGCTGGGGTTCCAATCCCCTGACCTGCAGTGCAGGCTCCACCCCTGGGGTGCGCTGAGCTGGTGAGGTAGATTGGGCATGGTGGCATGTGCCTGTAATCCCAATTCATGGGACGTTGAACACAGGCTGATTGCTATAAGTGCACTCTCAGGAGTGAGACACTGTAGATCCTGTAGATGCTGTACTAATGTACAAAAAAATATAAGGCATATGCATACAAAATTCTTAACAAGAAATTGGCAAATTGATTGCAACAGATCATCAAAAAGATTGCATAGCATGACCAAGTAGGGTTCATCCCAGGTATACAAGTATAGTTCAGTATATACAAATCAATATAGGACAGTTCAACATATATAAATCAATACAGTAAAATATTAAACAGAAGCAAGAAAAAAATCACATTTTCATATCAATTGATGCAGAGCCTTTGAAAAAAATCAATGCCTATATATGACAAGAACTCTGAAAATAGGTATAGAAAGGCCCTATGTTAATATGATAAGAGCCACTTAGGCTAACCCTACTGCCAATATCATATTAAATGAGAAAACAATTAAAGCTTTTCTTCTAAAAACAAGAGCAAGACAAGGATATCCATCATCACCAATTCTCTTCAATATGGTACTTTAAATATTAGCCAGTACAATCAGGCAAGAGAAAGAAGTGACAAGGGTATGTACAGAAAAAATAAGTGAATTTATCACTGTTTATAGATGAGGGGATGCTTTGAATAAAACAACGAAAGATTGCATTAAAAGATTCCTAGAATTAATAATCAAATTCAGAAATACGCAAGATTATAAAAAAAAAAAAAAAAAAAAAAAAAAAAAAAAAAAAAAAAAAAAAAAAAAAAAAAAAAAAAAAAAAAAAAAAAAAAAAAAAAAAAAAACACAAAATCAACAGATTGCTCTCTATCAACAACAAAATCCTGAAAAGGTAATTTCAAAAACAAATCTATTCACAATAAAGAGAAGAAAAATTCAACACCAAAAATTAATCTAAACAAGGAAATAAAAGACTTCTGTAACAAAACTATAGTATTCTGCCAAAGGAGATCCAAGAACACATTAGAAAAACAGAAGGCCACGGAGTTAGTTCAGAGGCTTAAATTCCTACCTGGCAAGTGCAAGGTCCTGAGTTCCATCTCCAGTATGAGGGGGAAAAAAAGAATCCCTTATTTCTTGACAGCCACAAACAACATTGTTAATGTGATCGTACTATCAAAACTGATATATAGCTTTAATGCACTCACCATCAAAATACAAACAACATTCCTCACACAAACAGCATACAGTCCAAAGCCTCATAATGAATGAAACAGAGCATAGCAGAGCACAGCAGAGCAGAGCAGAGCACAACAGAACAGAAGTGGAATAGGGAAAGCAACCTCAAGCAACAAGAACAAAGCAGAAGGCACAACAATCTCAGAATTTGAGTCGTATAACCTACAGTGATAATAATAGCATGGTCCTAGCACAAAAACACACGTATGGACCAATGACATGGATTCAGGAACAACAACCTCAGACTCATTCAACCACCAAATCTTTAACAAAAATGTCCAAAACACATGTCAGAGTAAAGATAACCTCGTTAGTGAATTATGCTGGCAAAACTGATGATTAACATAAAGACTGAAGATCTACCCATAAGCTTCTTAAGAACAAAAGAAATAATCCAAAGTGTAAAGAGACAACCTACCAAACAGGAAACAAGTTTTACCAGCTACACTTTAGACAGAAGATTAATGTTTAGAATACATGAATAACTCAAAATCATTAGATGACCCAAAATAAAAGATCCAATCAAAAACTGAACAATTGAAATGAATAGAAACTGCTCAGAAGAAGTAGGAATGGCCAAGAAATGCTAGTTCCCTAAATAACATCAGTGTTATATATTAGAAGCATATATTTATGAAAAAAATTTACATCTTCAGATGACTCACAATGCACAATCTTAGCATACTACTGCACAACTGTAGAGGATACATATGATTCTTTTGGAGGCAAAATCTCTGTTGAAAAAAAAATTCTGAGTATCCAATAAAACATAGAGAAAATTAGAGTGCTGGTTTGGGGGCAAAAAGAAAAGAAATCAACTTAATTTCTTTCAGAGAAGGACAGAAAATCAAAATGCCTGTTATATATTTTTATACAACTTTTTTTAAAAATAAAACCTCATTATAAGAAACATCAACCAATTCTATAGACAAAAATTTATTACTGTTGCATAGATATTCAGGCCTAAGAAAGTCATCACTAGGAATTTACTTTTACCTGCAAAACTATATCTAACTCAACAATTATGTGATACAGGTAACATAATTTAATTATTAAACTGCATTTTTTAAAATTAGATCAATCTTGGATGAAAAAGAAGGAAAAAGATCACGGATTAGGGTGTTATGCTGCGATGTATGCTTTTGTTTTTATAAAATGATATACCTGGTTAGCTTCCCTCTTAAGTCACCTTTTTGGAAGACTATTATATAGACTTATCTTTATTGATAAGCTTACCAACCTGTGACTAGCACTGCTATAAAATACACATTTACTCCTGTCTTACCTGGTTCGCCTATTTGTCCAGGAACTCCTGGTGGCCCTGGTGGTCCCTGAACACCAATTCCTGGCTGCCCAGGAGGTCCTATTGGCCCTGGTTGCCCATTTGGGCCGACATCACCTTTAAGAAATAAATATAGTTTAGATATTAAAATTAACAGCTGAGTCACCAGTCCACAGGAACCATGATAGCCGCATAATCAGGTACATAATTTGCCGCGAGGATCTTGAAAAACTAGCCATTCATTAGAATAAGTACACATAAGTGTTCAGATAAGAGTATGTGGAATGCGTTAAAAGTCTCACAATTTAACATACATTGAACATTCAGCTTCAGTAGTTAAAACAAACTTGTAAAACACTACAAAAGATTATTTATAACTACATATTGTCTCTATTTGTAACACAGCATAGCAATTATTTAAAAGTTTAAAATATATTTTCAAAATACTTGTAGTTTAAGGTATTTAACCTTCAGCATCTTCCTCTTTACTAATTCAAAGCCATGGCCTAAAATAGACTTAAGTCTCTTTGTCAGAGAAACATCTCCTTGACATTAAAAACATCAGTATTCCCTATTTTCTGTTTGTCATTGGTCATTGTCACTTTGAAAGCTAAATTTCAGTCATGTTAATGGGCACTTTGAAGAGTTTCATTAAGTGAATGTAGCAATAAAGATGACTAAAAGCAAAATCTAGTACTATTCCTTTGAGCCTAAAATGGTCCTTTATTCATTACTAGTCAACCACCCCAAATTTCAATTCTCTGTCAACCACTGTTCTTCTAAAAATCTGCTTCTCCCTTTTCAAGGATGCCATATAAATGCAACCATGCAGGGTATAGCCTCTTGTCTTATTTCTCTTACTATCCATTTGAGATTTCTTCATGTTATTGTATGTATCAATAGTGTTCTATTGTATCATTCTGGTACATCTTGTGAATTTTTTCAATATATGATGGACATTTGACTTGTTTCCAATTCTATGTGCGTGTGTGTGCATGTCTGTGTGTTTGTGAGAGAGTTAGAGAGAGAGAGAGACTGAGAGAGAGAGAGAGAGAGAGAGAGAGAGAGAGAGAGAGAGAGAATGTTGCCATCCAGTACATGCCGGCCTTGATCTCACTATGTTGCCTACTCTGGCCTCAGATTTGCAGTGATCATTGTCCCTCAGCTTCTACAGTGCTGGGGATACAGGTGTATAACCCTGGTTACTCTATCTAATTCTTTGTCATAAGAAAAAGAAAGCTGTCATGAACACTGACTTGCGAATTTTTATGTGAAGCTTCACACTTGCTTTAGTAACTAGAAATGTAGTTTCTATGCCATATGCTAATAACACGTTTAACTACCTAAGAAATGATGAACTTGCTTTATAATGTGGCTGTATTATTTTACATTATATCTAGCAATGCATGTGCTTTCCATTTGTCCTGCATCTTTGGTTGTGCTTGGTCTTGTCATCTTTATTCCTTTTTCAACAGCAATTCTGAAAGCTATGTATCTCAGTGTTACTTTACCTTGTATTTTGCAGATGATTAATTATTTT
Source organism: Myocastor coypus (assembly GCA_004027025.1). Taxonomy (NCBI): domain Eukaryota; kingdom Metazoa; phylum Chordata; class Mammalia; order Rodentia; family Myocastoridae; genus Myocastor; species Myocastor coypus. The sequence goes on from PVJA010053157.1 coordinate 7,744, forward strand.
GAGCATTCTTATTACACATGTGTCTTTGCTATTCAAGTGTCTATAATGGCGAGGCTATTCAAATTATATGTTTTCCAAATATAGATATAGATAGATACATAGAGATAGAGATATATGTAGCTATATCTATAGATATATCTTTATCTATCTGTCTATTTGTCTATCCACTTTTTTTGTCTTTTTGAGACAGGGTCTTGCCATGCAGTTCAGGCTGGCCTTGAGCGCATTTTTATAGCCCACGCTGGCCTCAAACTCGCACTGATCCTCCTGCCTCAGCCTCCCGAGTGCTGGGATTACAGGCGTGTACCACCATGTCTGCTCCAACTATATTTTTAAATTGGGTTTTGTTGTTATTGAGTTTTGAGATTTCTTTCTATAATTACAAATCTTTTGCCTGACATGGCACAGAGGTGCATTCAATTTTAATGAGAATTCATTAGAATTTCTTCTGGTATGTACTGTTCTTTTGGCATCTTAACAACTCTTTGCCCATCTGTGATCACGCTGATTTTTCTCTTATATTTTCTTCTTGAACAAGGGAAAACACAAGATTGTCAAGGGACTGAATTTGACCTATAGAGCTATTTTTTACACTAAGAGGTGAAAATGACTTTTATCATTTTAGATGGCTATTTTGAAAAAAGATGGGACAAAGACCACACGTGGCCCTCAGAAAAACTAAACCATTCACACTATTTGGCATTTTATAGAAAAATTTACGTACCTCTGTTCTAGAAGTTTTTCTCATATCAGACCCTTATATTTAGGTCTATAATACATTGAGAGTTATAATTTGTACTAGGTATTATGTATTTGTTTTGTTTCATATACAGATATCCCATTGTGGCAATACTACTCATTGGCTTGGGATGAAGCTAAAGGCACAGTGACTTCCTGGCAAGTGTGAGGCCCTGAGTTCAATTCTTAGTACTAAAATAAATTTTTAACTTAAAATTGCTTTACAAATTTGTAAGAAATCAGATACATGGGAATTGGGTTCAAGCTCAGTGGTAGAATGCTTACTGATCATGTGTGAGTCCCTGGCTTAAATCTTTGGCACCACACAAATCCAATGTGAGTCTATTTCTAGATTCCCTATTACATCACATACATTTATGTGTCTGAAATTCACATACTTTGATAATAAATGTAGCTTTGAATTAAAATTTGAGGCTAGGTAGTTTTACTTCTACAATATTTGTGCTTCTTCAAAGGCGTTTTTTTAATTATAAATTGTTTTTCTTTCCGTCTGATGATTAAAGTAAAAAATAAAACAGCTCTGTGCTTTCCTTAAAAATCTGTTTAATATATACTATAGTTTGAGGAGAATCAATTCCTTTGTAATATGAAGCCTTCAATAAACAAACATATCATTTCAAACCATGACAGTTGAATAAGTATGAAATATCTAGACCTCCTTATGGTGGGAATTATACGTATTCTGCTAGCACCTAAATCATTATAATTAAACTTTAATAATTGAGAATGAATGACTTCTCCTAACATATGGGAATCTCATGTTTCCATTCAAAAATTAAACAAGCAAATGCTTACAAAACGTTTATGTTTCAAATAGGCTTTAATCCATTTGTTCAGGAAACCAGTCTCAAGCTCTTATGTATGCAAAAGACAGTGATGGATTAATTTTTCATGAGGAGATAACCACATAGATTCTGTCTGAAATTTTTGGAGTCACGGGTCTGTATCTCAAGGAGATAACTAATGGGAAATACTTCATTAATTTTTGAGTAGCATGGTTTAATAGATGGACAGAAATGTTAAGTCTAAGATACTGAGCTATTAAGGAATCTAACAATATCTAAGATTTCATTTACCCTTTACTCAAAAATCTACTTTCATTAGTTCATCCTATTATTGTACCAGTAAACATGTGAAACAATCTACATGAGAGATTATTATCTGTGGCATTATCTGTAATATGATTGAATAAATTCCACACTGAAAGCTACCAATTTTAAAATATTCTACAATATGCCCATGCAATTCAATATAATGTAGCTTGGAACGTTGCTTGAAACAGGGTCTCACTATGTAGCTCAGACTGTCCTTGAACTCACTATGTAGTGCATGCTGACTTTAAATTTATGGTCATCCTCCTACCTCAGTCTCCCAAGTGCTAGGATTCCAAACATGTGCCACCATGCCCTAATGGTAGGTCCCTATCTGTTAAGTAGATACTTTCATACACTAATGTGTGGTGATCTGTAGGATATAACGTTAGCTGTAATAAGACAAATGCAAAAAAGCTAACAGGTAATATCTTATACCCATGTTTTAAAAAATGGATTATGTGTGCTTGGGAGATTACTCAGCAGAATAAGCACCTGACTGGCAAACACAAGGTCCTGAGTTTGATTCATAATAAAAAAAGAAAGAAAGAAAAGGAATGGAATATGTATATTTTACCTGGCCACTATATATATATATATATATATATATATATATATATATATATATATATTTGTACTGGCCATTACTTTTTTTTAAAAAAGAAGCACTGGAAGGATAAATAAGAAAAGGAAAACAGATATTCAGGGGATAAAGAGGAAATTACACTTCTCACTGTTGCATTTACACATATACTTTGTATTATGTACCCAATATACACAGTAAAATAAAAGTCAATCATAGTCAATGGAAGATAAACAAAGAGTGTAGCAATGACAGAAACAGAGCATGAGTTTCTCAGCTAATTGAGCTTATCATCCACATCTTTTCCCAGGGGGGGTTAATCTCTGTAGAAGTTAAAAGCAAAGTGAAAAGCAGCAGAAGTCTCCATACCTTTTGGTCCAGGTAGACCATCCAAGCCAGTGCGTCCTGGAGGACCTGGAAGTCCTGGGAAACCACGATCACCTTTTGGACCAAGTGTTCCCTTGAAACCTGGGAGTCCTGGTGGCCCAGGTGGTCCAGGCAACCCAAATCCTGGCTCTCCCTTTGACACACACATGACAAAACACAATAAAAACTCCTATGATATCCTTGTGGCTTACTGTTTACTCTAAAAAATTTAAAGCAGAAAATACAAAGTAGTAAATTTTCCCATGGGAAGAAGGGTAGGAAAATACCGGTATATCAGAAAGCACATCTTCAAGGATGAGAAAAAGGGCTTAGTAAAAGAAATTAAGAGTTGGACTCTTTCCAAAGTAAGAAGGAGGTAACTGAGAAAGAATGAGATTTACTAACAGTCTAACTAAGGGAACAAATCTGACTCTATATCTAATATTAGATAATTCTAAATGATAATTTTTAATTTGACTAAGTGTGGTCATGACTTTGTAATTTTGTATAAAATGTCTATTTACTTATATATGAATACTAAAGCATTTTGATAAATGGTATAATTTTAAGATTTGGGTTAAAATACTTAAGTGAAGAAAAAACAACAGCAAATGTGGTAAAATCTTAATAATTTTGCACTTGACTGATGGTCATACATAATTTCATTGTATTAGACCTTTCACTTTTGTGTTAATTTGAAAATGTTTATAATTACATAAAAGAAATGGACTGAGAAATGATTTTCTCACAAAAGCTGAGATTGTAGTATGTTGTTTTTCTTAGGGAAAAGGAGCAATAATAATAAAACTCAGAAAACTTCATGAATTAAGCATGTAAAAATCACAGGGACATCAAAAAGACAAAAAACAAACAAATGAAAAACCCTAGCTGGGTGTGGTGGCTCATAATCATAATCTCAGCACTTGGGAGGCTGAGACTGGAAGACCACTGCAAGTTTGAGGCCAGCCTGGGCTATAGAGTTCAAGGGCAGCATAAGATACATAATGAAACCCTATCTTGAAATAAAAGAGAATACAGAGGCAATCAGGATAATTACATGCCATAACACTTTGCTAAAAGCTGATTGAGGAAAGTTTGAAATTAAATAAAATAAAACAAAGCAATGAAAAATAAAAAAATACATGATTATTTGTCATTATAGTTATTATTAAATCTATATTAATAGCAATTATTTGTTTTATGTATCTGTGTTAGGCACAGAGAAGAGACAATATAGGAAAATTTTGACACATTATCCACTGTTTCAGTTAATCACAAAGACAAGGGCAGAGATGAAATGTGAGTGATTCTACTGAGAGGTTCAGTGGAAGCTAATGATTTTATTACCACATCTAGTTAAATAATTGGCCTCTGTATAATAGAAAAAATAACTATTTTTATCTAAATATTACATCTTGCACTATTAAAGACATTTTCAGATTAAATAGTTTTAAATTAAAGCATAATCAGTTAAGTTTATCTATTCAGCAAAGACTTGGGACAATGTCTAACTTAAAATAGTCAGAGCTACAGAAGATGAGGGGGCTAGGAA
>PVJA010053158.1:0-12090 GCA_004027025.1 Myocastor coypus
CACAATTTGATTGCTTATATAGAAACCTACCTATTATTTATATATGATAGGAAGTAATTTTTCCAAAGAAAAAATTAAGTACAGATTTTTAAATGTTACCCAATATCCATTAAAAGGTAGATAGAAGCATCTCATGGTTTGAACTGGGATGGAAAGATCTGGGATGATGAGAAACATGTTGCTTTTACTCTTGAAATCTGTAACGTCGTTGGAGCAGTGAAACAGAGGACCAAACCTCTAAGACAAGCAAATGAATTTTTTCACTCCCTTGGCCAACAGGGACTGAGTAATCATTAGGAGTAAAGCATTATGTTAAAGGTTATGGGAGACTCAAAGATTAAGTACAGTATCTCTGTGTTAAGCATTCTGTGATGTAAGACTCCCACACATAATTGTGGGTGTAGTGTATAAAGAGGTAAGCATTATAGGGGTCTGGGAGATAGTTTCGCAGTCTAAGAACCTGCCTTGCAAGTACAAGGACCAGGGTTCAATCCCTGGTACTGTATGCTGTGCAGACCTTGCACTGAGCTGGCCACCAAAATGGGGCATGGAGATGCATGCCTGTAATTCAAGTGCTAGGGAGGCTGAGACAGGAGGATCACTACAAGTCTGAGCTGCATAGTGAGTCCCTATACCAAATAAATAAATAAAAGATTTTTTTTTTTTAAAGCAGAGAGAGAACCATTATAAAGACAAAGATTGTGGAACAAATATTTTGAAAGCCCAGAGGAAAAAGAATCTGCTTGGCCCAGAAGACTACAAAAGAGGGTAAGAGGTGAATCATACCTAGTGTTAGCCTTGAAAGATGTAGCTATTTTTAATAGGTAATAATGTCAATGAGAAGAGAGGGACTGGAGAATAAAAAGATGAAAAAAATAAACATTCTCAGTTGGGAGAGAGAAACACATCAGCCTAACAAATAACCCTGTAGAAAGCAGGTAGCCATACCCAGATGCCTAGTATCATCCCTTTAACATTAGAAAGCCATAAATAACATCAAGCAAGTATGGAGCCATACAAGGAAAGGAGACAAAAACAGCTCCTAACAATGAGGAAATCTGAGCGGCCTATGTAAGGAAAAACATCCATGGTTGAGCAAAGCAGAATGGACAGAGCAGGTGATCAGAGGAGTGGGCTGGGTGTCATATTTATAATTCCTGAATATCAATATCAAGGACAGAAACAGGTTGGAGCTCAACAGAATAAGCGCTTGCCTGGCAAGCACAAGGACCTGAGTTCAATCCCCGGTCTGAAAGAAGAAGAAGAAGAAGAAGAAGAAGAAGAAGAAGAAGAAGAAGAAGAAGAAGAAGAAGAAGAGGAGGAGGAAGAAGAAGAAGAAGAAAGAAGAAGGAAGAATTTATTTAGTACAGGGTCTACAGGGTCTCACTATGTAGATCCGATTCAGCAATTCTCCCGTTTTCAGCCTCCCAAGTGCTGGGATTACAGGCCCACACCATGACCGCACAGTCTTGATGGATGTCTCAGTGTGCCCCAGGGGGTGGGGCCAGCACAGCAGGCCAGGGATTAAATCTGGCTGCTGTGCTCTGCCTAATCAGGCCCTGCAATCCAATGATCTGGCTGGCCTGGAGTACAATATATTGGGATATAAGAAATTACTGTAATTTTATGGTTTTATGTAAAAAAAAAAAACAGAATCCTTATCTTTTGGAGGAATGCTCTGAAATATTTATAGATGAAATGATGTATGGAGTGGTTTTCAAAATAGTACAAAGTGAGAGAAAGGTCGGGATGAAACAAGATCGGCGGTGATAATAGTCAGGGTTGCAGTTAGGTACAGAGGCCAGTTCCATCCCTCTGCCTATCTGAAATGAACCACACACAAGACTCTGTTGTCCCGGAATGCAAGTCTTTGGGAAAGGTCCCGCCCCATCTGCCCCTGCTTCCCTATATAGGTGCCTCCAGTTGTCTATTTATGGGGTCTCTGCAGCTTCTCAGTCTCCCCTACACGAAAATGTTTTAGCCCCGCATATCATAATCTGCGTTCTCCCTTCTTCTTCCTGGGCTCTATAGACTGCTTTGAGGGCCCAGACATTTTCCGCGACCTTTGGCCCTCGACATGTGGCCGCCCGGCTCCCCTACGTCCTGGGAACCTTTGGTTGCGTCCAGCCGGCCACCCAGGGAGTGCGCGTCCTCGTCGTCATGGAGACACTGTGAGTAGGTGCGGGTGCTGGCGGAATCCTGCCTGGGAACTTTCTCCAGTGAGAGCGGCCTCCGGGTGACCCAGAGGCGGCCCAGCGCCACTGACAAGCTGCTCCAGGCAAGTTAGCCAGAGGTCAGCCAGCGCTCGAACGGAGCAGAGGTTGGGCCCGCGGGGTTTAAAAGAGTACTAGGGTGATGCGTAGGTCGCCCAGGAGAGGACGCTTGTGAGCAGGTGACCCGGGCTTCTGGGTAGAGAAGTCTGGGAGGCAAGGGGAGACGCTGGCAGTCTGTGGCATAGACAAGCTGCCTTAGCAGTTTAGCTGTTTACCTGCCTGAAATTCAAGCTGGGATTTGGGGGAAGCAGGAAGTGGAGGAGGGGCTGGGGGTAAATTTAAACAGCCTTCCTCGGGGATGTCAGTGAGAGATGTTAGGGAGAGGAGGTGGAGGGGGACAACGGACAGCAGAAGCTGCTTTCTGAAAGTGATGTAATCAGCGTTTAGCTTGATGCTTAGGACTCTAGAGCTATGGGCTTTCTTCCGGAAAAACCAAGATTCGCACATAGTTTAACATTGTTTAGGGGACTTCACTGAAGCAGCCAGAATCCTGGCCAGGGGAAGAAAAGGCGCCAGTTTAGGGGAATTAGTTATGACTGACGTAAAGAAATGTGGAATCAGTGTAGTATACTTACAAGGCAACCAGTCACTAGTATCAAGTGAGGAATAGACACAGGCATTGCTAAAGAACTCCAAAGAGTGTTGGGATCAGTGTGGACTTAGTGAGGAAGGAGGGATCCCAACTGAGTATGCTGAGGAAAGGCAAGCCTCACAGAGGGGTTTGTGGTGACCTAGCCTGAGAGCCACAGAGGTCCTGACACTGTGCCCAGCTATCTACATCTGGCCCATTGTTGACTTCACTACCTCCTGACAGCGGTGAGGACCAGGAAAGTGACTTACACAGGCGAGGGCCCTGAAAACAGGTGATCCAGTGTTGCAGGCATAGTCACATACCTCTATCTAATCAGTACTCACAGACTGATCTGAAGAAATCTCCAAAAGAGGCATCCTGTTTAACTGCTTATTTCAACATTTTCCAAGTTTATTTCACTATGAGAACCCTAGTGGGCCCACAGAGCAGCTCATGAGAGCATGTTGGGGAAGCTCTTGAGGACCATGGAAGAGTTTAGAGTGGCAGCACCATACTGCATTATGATGTGTGGTGTAAGAAGATTAATGGGACAGCTGCATGTAGAAATAGAGTAGCTGACAGCTATATGAGGTAGGGAGGACCGGAACCACAGTAAACCACACAGTGACGAGAGGTGCATTTGTTAGACAGAAAGGAGGGGTGGCCCACAGGGGTGATTATACTGCAGCTCTTTTCTCTCCAGATAATGACCTTGCACTCTAGAAGAAGGACTAATTTTTCTTGATAAAATGGCAGCAGTGAAAACCCCCAGCCGAGAAATAAAGAATGTAGAAGAACCGCTGGATAATGAAATGCCCCTCCTTTTGAAGAGCCTAGTGGAAAAGCCCAGGAAAAGAGCAGAAGTGCCTAATCACCTCCTCGAATCAAGTAAGGGGTTAGGGAACAGATGCACTTTACAGCTCACCCTTTCCCAGGCCAGTGAAGTCCAGAAAGCCTAATGGAATTGTGGTGTTGATTTATCTGTATTGGTTTATAGGCTCATAATAGATGTTTTTACTGTTACTATTCATATCTAGCCACTTGAGTGGTAGTGTTATGGTGTAAATTGCTCACCAAGGACTATACCTCTCCTATCTAGCTCTGCTGCCTGTTTCTCACCCACAGCGGTCACAGGGACTAGTAACAGTACCTCCTCCCTGGCCATGCTCTCCTCCTGTCCATTTCCTTTCTAGAATCCTGCCTGACTCATGTCTCTCCTGCTCGAATACTCGCAGTTCTTCTTGCTTAGGGAATAAACTGGTATGAACCTGAACTTGGTCGTCCAGCACCAGTCAGTTACCCTACTGCTTCAGACCACCAGCATTTTCCACCTTGCTGCCCTTTCCTACACTACTGCTGAGCCTCAAAACCCTGGAATACCCTATACAAGGGTCATCCAAAAATACAATGAATGCAATTAAATTTTAAAATATGTTACAGTAAAAATACATTGCCACTGATTACCCTCAAATAGCCTAATCACCTCCTCGAATCAAGTAAGGGGTTAGGGAACAGATGCTTGAAACACATTTGTCCCATCATTCTTTCTTAAGTAGTTCTGTAAATCCCCTTTCTCGTGTTTATGAGATATAATAAAAAATACAGTGACTACAGCTGCCAAGCACCAGCCACCAGAAAGGCAGGCTCATAAAAGCATTACAGCATGTCCTCATCCATCTGGTAAGAAACAGACAGCACAAGCATTCTGAGGGAGGCAAGTCAATAGTGAGGAGCAGACAGATTTGGGCTTGGTTTTGGACTTCTGGTTTTGTCTAATTTCTTAACCCTGTTAAGTCTCAGTTCCCTCCTCTGCACTGTGGAAATAATAACTCATTGGGTTGGAATAAAGATTATACACAAATGCACAACAGCTCTGTCTGACACAAAACAGGGAAGGAATGAAAAGGGTCATGCAGTGAGATCTCAGCACCTTCTCCAATGCTCCTACTTCTGTCCAAATAAAAAGCTCAAAAACAAAAGTTTGTAGGTCTGGATACCTCTGTGAGCTCTGCTGTTTGTCTTTGGGGGAGCGTAAAAAAAAATCCATCCACATTACAATAAAGGCAACTCAGGGCTGTAATGTCTCCAGCAATACTTGGAGATTCAAGTTTACTTTACAACACTTTGTAATGCTGTCCACAGGAAGCGAGATAATGAAAGTTAAATGCACAGTAATACAATTAAACACTTGGTGTTTAAATGGTTTGAGTTGCATATTCATCACATAATGAGTAGTATCAGTGTTAGAACAAAGACAAGGCACATGGTTTTTATAAGTTGGTGTCTTATTAGAAAGATATGTGTGTATAACATGTGAAAAGAAAGTTATTTTAGTAGGTAAGAAACATCACATGAATTTGTGCTATAATGAGAGCATCTCCCAAGCGATGCTTTAAAGTAAAGACAACACAGTCCATTTTTTTTGCGGGGGGAGCGGGGTACTGGGGATCAAACTTGAGACCTTGTGCTTACCAGGCAGGTACTTATGCTGCTGAGCTATATTCCCAGCCCAAAGAAGTCCACTTTATTTAGAAACATAATTAATCTTGTTGACAGCTATATTTAGTGTCCAAAAACTTTCATGTGTTTAAAATGTCCTAAATTAAGGAGAACCCATGTTAATAAGATCTTCTTGAATTTAATATTTCTGGTGGTGTCTCAATGTGTGCTTGTCTACCATATTTTTCGTAGAGATTTATGCCAAACTTCTGAATAATAGTGCAATACAGGCAAGGCCTGGCATAGTGCATTTTGGAGGCTATCAAATAGAGAAGCAGCACCAACAAATTCTGGTAGGTACTTCTTGAGAGTTATACTTAGTTATAATAATGAAATGACACAGATGTTATCTCTTTATATCGCTCATTTACCTAAAGGGCAGCATAATCGTCTGAAGAAATGGGCCAGAAATACAGTTCCATGTTGATCAATTTTCAAGATGTATCAATGTCTTTAAAAAAAAAAAAAAAAAATGACTTCCTCTCTGCCAAAGGCTCCTCCCAGCACTCTTTGCAAATAGCGAAGGGGGTGTCTCTTTCCTGTGAGTTCCCACCAGCACTCCATGTAAGCTTTGGGGTTAGATGCCTAAGCCTAAATCAGTCATCTGGCCAGGAAGGATTCGTTAGGTCTAGGGAGGGAGGAGCCAGCCCTACTGAACAGACTGCAGAAAATATGTGAAAGCTGGACATGAAGCAGCCTAAGCCCACAGTAACTGAGCTTTTTACCATAGACCCACAAGGAAAATTGGTCCTGCGGGGTGCCTTTGATTGACCTTGACACTGACCAGAGTAGGCTTTGTAGGACTTCAGCATCTCCCCTCTACAAGGCTATGTGAAGATGTACCAAAGCATTTATATCAGCTCTCCTGCTTCCATGACCCCACCAGATTCCATAAAGTCTTCTTAGACAGGATATCTTAAAATGGCTCCACTCAGAGTCTAAGATTTAAACCAAAGTGGCCTCTGGGCTGTGTTGGGCTGTCTTCCTGAAGCCTTCTGAGATCCTGTGTTTGTACTGCTGCTCTCCCTGTGGCCTTGTCCCTAGCCACCACAAGATGACTTTTGGTTCATTCTTAAATTTACATCTTAAGAGGATCATTTTAAAACAGTTCTAATTATGAGGCTGGATCCTTTAGAGAGAAAACTGTCACTGGAGAAAACTGAAAAATGCCAGAGCTGTCAGGAAATGGGCTTGGGTTTCTACCATGCAGTCCCCAGCGTCAGGAGGATGCTGTTTCCATAAGTTCTTCCGCACTTAAGTGAAGATGAAGAGGGGAATAAACCTGGAAGGGAACCTGTTGGGGGCCAAATATTCCCACTTCCCATGAGGGCTTGGATCTTAAATTGTGCCTAAGCACTTCATCCAGCAACCCCCAAGGACACTTTGATAGGAGATGGTATCAAGACCAAAGTTTTGGGTTTTTGTTATTGTTGTTTTGTTTTCGGTGGTACCAAGGACCACACTCAGGCCCTTGCGCTTGCCAGACAAGCACTTATTGCACTGAGCTATCTCCCCAGCCCCAAGACCAAAGTAAATGATTCATTTTGGAGCTTACTTTGCATTACTGAACTTTCCTGTCTAGGTTATGGTGGGATAGAGCTAAGATAAGTGTTATTCTCAATTACTATCTATGCACCAAATAGATATGAAAAGGCTAAAATAGGATTTTATTATTTGCTCCTTTTAAAACTTTTTGGACAGCTTCATTGAAATATAATCCACATAGCATTAATTCACCCATTACATCACTCTTACAATTCAGTGAATTTTAAGAGACTTATTTATTTGTGCACCTCTTAGCACATTGTAAGTTTAGAACATTTTATCACCCCAAAAAAGAAACCTCATGCCCATTACCAGCTCCTCCCCAGTCTGAACTCCCTTTCATCTCCCATACCTCCACCCTGCTTCAGCCCTGTCCTAGGCAAGTGCTCGGCTATTTCTTGAATCTAGATTACCTGTTCTAGGTGTTGCACATGACTGAAATCCTACCACATGTCTTTCTATGCAGGCTCTTTTCAGTTGGCAGCATGTTGACCACGCTCACCCAGGTGGTGGCATGAGGCAGTACGTTTTCCCTTTCTATGACTGAATAATATTCCATTGCATAAGTGAAGCACATTCGTTTATCAATTCACCAATCGAAGGGCACTTACAGTTTTTGCACTTTGGTGCTATACAAGTCATGCTGCCATGAACATTCACGTACATGTTCTTATGTGGACATATATTCAATTTTCATAAATATATACCTATGACTACAGCTGTTGGAACATGTGGCATATAAATTGTCAGTAGCTGCCATTACAAATTGCCACACATTTAAGATATCAAAAATAAAATTTATTGATTTTTTAATAATAGAAGTTTAGGCCAGAGCCTAAAAGGAAGAAGCTAACAAAGCCATGATCCCTCCAAGGCATCTGGGGAAAGTCTTCCGGGTTCTGGTAACCCCAGGGATCCTTGGCTTATGGCTGCATCTCTTTTGTTTTTGCCTTCATCTCCCCATAGCCTTCTGCTTTGTCCCCTGTGTCTTCTGCTTTGAAAAGGATACTTTGTCGCTTGAGTTAGGATATAACCAGGTGATCTGGTGTGAACCCAGTCTCAAGATAGTCTTCTGTAAGGACCTTTTCTCCAATTAGGCCACATTCACAGGTTTCAGGGACTAGAATGTGACACATATGTTCAAGGCCACCATTCAGCTCACTACAGTTTAAAAAAAAATTTTTTTTTTTTGTCTTTTTGAGACAGGGTCTTGCTATACAGTTCAAACTGGCCTTGAGCTCACTTTTGTAGCCCAGGTTGGTCTCAAACTCACACTGACCCTCCTGCCTCAGCCTCCCAAGTACTGAGCTCACTATAGTTTTATTTGCATTTATTTAATTGCTAGTGATTCTGAGTTCTTGTTTGTGAGTTTACTGGCCAGGTGTTAATTTCCTTAAAGGAATGCCTGTTCACATCCCTTATGCATTTTATACTTAGGTGACTTGTCTCTCTATCCTTGAATTGTAAGAGTTCTTCATGTATTCTGGATACAAGACATCTGTTGGATATATGACTATATTTTATCCCAATCTGTGAGCTGTCTTTTCACTCTCTTAATAAGGTCCTTTGCAGCACAAAAGATTTTAATGTTGATTAAGTCCAATTTTTCTCTTGTCACTTGTGCCTTTGATTTCACTTTCAAGGACCCACTGACAAATCTGAGCTCATAAAGATTTTCTTCTAATAGCTTTATAGTTTTAGCTCTGAAATGTAAATGGGTAATTCATTTCAATTTTTGTGTAGTGTATGAGTTGGGAGTTCAACTTCAATCTTACACATATTCCAGTATTTTTTTCAAGACTATTCTTTGCCCATGGAGTGGCCTTGATACTCTTATTGAAATACTTGACTGTAAAGGTAAGAGGTTTTTTTTTTTTTTTTTTTTTCCTAGACTCTCATTTCTACCCCACTGATCTATATATCTCTCCTAAAGGCATTACAGTGCTTGGTTACTATAGCAGTTCCATAGGAATTTTAAGATTTGATTTTCATTTTCTTTAAAAAAATGTGGAATTTTTGTAAGAGTCATGTTATATCACTCTAATGAGTATTGTAAGGCTTTTTTTAAAAAGTGGTACTGGAGATTGAACCCAGACTCTTGTACATGGCAGGAAGGTGCTCTGTCATTCAACTACATCCATGGCCCCTGCCATATTTTTCATTTCAAGACAAGGTCCATCAAATTGTCTAGGCTGCCGTGAACTTGTGATCCTTCTGCCTCAGCCTCCCAAATATCTGGATTATAGGTGTGTGCTGCCAGGCCCAGGTGAATATTATAAACTTAATAATAGGTAACAATTCTTCTTCTGATAGATGTTTTATAATTTTGTGACTAGCTTTGGGGTGTTTTCACTTATGTGTATCTTCCTTCAGATACTCTCTTTGGAATCATATAAATCCTATTTGGCTTGCTAAAATTCCCCTAGTTTCACAAAATAGTAACATTCTTTACAGGTTGTCAATTATTAGAGCTAATAATTAACTGGTAATATAAAAGGTAACCATGCCAAAGTAAATAGCTGCTTTTTTAAACTGGCTCTTTTTTTTTTTTTTTTTTGCTTAGTATATTGTTAATGGTTCTAATAATGCTATAAAATTTAAGATTTTTTATTTGTATCAGTTGCTTACTATTAATATGTCTAATTGCCCAACTTTTATTTATTATTTTATCAGCAATAAAGTTGTATCATTCGGTATAATAAAAATTAGTAAGAATATCCACTATGGGTCCAGAGCGCCTGCTTGGAAAAGCTTGGGTGGCTTCAGGGACCACGGTTCGATCCCCGGCACCACATGCTGCGCCGGCCCTGCCCTTGGGGTGGGCTGAGCCAGCCATAGAAATGAGTGAATAAACAGGCAGGGGTTCTGAAACAAGAAAAAAATAAATAAATAAAAGTTAAAAATTCTTAAAAAAAAAAAAAAAAAAGAATATCCACTATGTACAGAGTGCTAAAGCAGTATGGGAAATGCTAAGGTGAACAAAATCAAGGTGTTTCCCAGGTAGTAGAGTGAGATGAAGAAATGAAAACATGTTCTGTAGGATAAGGCATCATCTCACCCATTTCAAGGGAATAAGAAAGGCTTACAGAGGAAGACAGGTGGGACAATACAGAAGCAAAAGCGGGGTAGGGAGAAGGCATTCCTCACATCCAGAGAGACATAACTAAAAGTTCAAGGTGAGCTGCTGTGAGGCATGCCTGGAGCCTGCTAGGAACCTGATGTAGCTGGACTGTAGGAGGCACAGTGGGAAGTAAGGATGGAGTAGGTGGAAGTTGTGGGTCGGCATGAAAATCTTAACATATAGAACATCATTATAATGCACATAGCAGAGAAAGTTAATGGATTATTTTTACTCATAAGAATGATGTACTTGAAAAAAATGAGGTCTGTTTCATGAAATTTTAGAGGTGGATGTTATTTCCAATCTTTTCATTTGTTACCTTCCCCCTAAGAAAATGTTAATAAGAGAAAAAAATACTAAGCAATAGGATGTTGCCAGGCGGGACTGAGCTTGGGAAGGTCCCAAGTGTCTTAGTTACTTTTTGCTCGTTCCTGGAACAAATACCCAACACTCAAAATGAAGGAAGGAAAGGTTTATTTAGCTCACAGTTTGTGGAGGTTTCAGTCCATATTTGGCTGGCCCAAGGCTGAGTGGAACAGGGCAGAGAGCATCCAGTTCATGGCGGCGGAACAGCAACAAAATGGTAGCAGAGGTAGCCAACCAACATGGCAGCAGAGCAGCAGCAACAGGTAGAGCTTCAGTCTGTCTCTCTGTCTCTCCTTATATTACATTCAGGCTCTCCGCCTTAGCCCCTGGCCCTAGGCTACACCCATAATCCCAGAAGTACTTCCACCCATAATCCCATCAGTACTAAAACCCATAATCCCAGAGATCATGGATCAAGTCTCAAACTCTAGAAGTCCCCGCCCAATGACTCCATGAGGCTTTGGGGGGACAACTAGACATAAACCATAACACCAAGTCATTGTAATATCTGAGACTGTTTTGTCCTCCCGAGAATCAACTTCCACTCTTCAGTGGGGATGTCACTCCCACTGAGAGCATGTGGGGAACCTCCAAATTTGATTGAATTACTGAAAAAGCTCTGAAGCCTCAACTCTGTCTCACTCAACTGGCGAACAGAAGAACGTCTGTCCTTCGTGTTGCTAGTCGCTCAGCACCTGCCACAACACCTAGCACAGAGAAGGAGGTCTTCAGTGAGCGCTTATGAAGGAACCGTGCGGAATGCACTCTCTGGGAAGGGATTGACGAGGCAAAGTCTCACTAATCGTACTGCTCCTATCAGGCACTTAAACAAACAGAAATAGATAAAAAGACAAAATTATTTTATCTTAACATTTGGAGAGCCGGGTGTGGTGGCGCATGCCTGTAATCCCAGCACTCGGGAGGCTGAGGCAGGAGGATTGGTGTGAGTTCGAGACCAGCCTGGGCTACAAAAGTGAGCTCAAGGCCAGCCTGAACTGCATACTGAGACCCTGTCTCAAAAAGACAAAAAAAAAAAAAAAAAAAAACACATTTGGAGAGATACCAAGCTTTCTGTTTCCACCAGCAAAGTGAGGCAGAAGCCTAAAGCACTGACCATGAGATTCTTGCCGAACAAGGAGGAAAATCCAAAAATGTTCCCCTGCTTTTATCTTGGTCTTGCTACAGGAAACTATGCAAATTTCCCAAGAGTGAAATGATTGAATGTGTGTTTAAGAACCACAATAAATTGTTCATTAACATTTGGGATCGATCCAAGTCTGGCCAAAGGAACTAAAACATTTTACTTGCATTCATATTGAAATCACCGCTTCAGTGTACTTTAAACTTTGAAATAATGGTCTCAGTGTTGTCCAAAGCAAGACCTCTTACATTAATTTTCCTTTCTGAGGCAAGATTTTTGCCTGGGAAATTATATTTATTGAATAGAGAACCCATTAATTTTCTTGTTGGCAGCCACAAACAAAATTGCTTGGCTATGAAGCATTATTAAATAAAGGAAGTTATGGCTCCTTCTAGCTTTTTGAAATAATAATACTACTTCTCAATTCTCTATTACAGCTTTTTAAAAAATTTTGCGTATTTAGTACACAGTCTACAGGGTCTTACTATGCATATCGGACTCTTAGTGATTCTCCTGTTTTCAGCCTTCCAAGTGCTGGGATTGCAGGTGTGCACCACCACGCCCAGTCTCATTC
>PVJA010053159.1:0-12091 GCA_004027025.1 Myocastor coypus
TCTTCCTCAGCTCCCTTGTATACACTTTTTGTGCTGAGTCACTCTGTGCAGGGGTGGCCCAGCCGGCCCTAGGGTGGAACCAGTCACACCCCAAGGTGGGACCAATCATGTCCCAGGGTAGGCCCTCCACATCCTGCAGAATAGGGTTCCCACGGCCTGGAACTGGAGGAGCTGATCCAGCCAAGCTTCCTCAAATTGACATAAAGTATCAATTACTACACCGGGCAAATTAGTGAAACCCCGCCTCAAAAGAAGAAGGGCTGGAATGTAGTTCAGTGGAAGACTGAGTTCAGCACTCCATAGGACCAAAACTGTACTTCATCCCCCAATATGCGTTTGGATGGATGGTTGGATTGATGGATCGATGGATTGATGGGTGTATGGACAGACAGATGTTAAATAAATCTTTAATACGAGCTTTCTGGCGTCTAGGTTGTTTGAGGAGCTCTATGAAGACCATGGCGATACCCTGTCCCTTCAGTATGGTGGTTCTCAACTTGTTCATCGGGTGAAGACCTATAGAAAGATAGCCCCATGGACCCAGCACTCAAAAGACATCATGCAGACACTGTCCAGATACTATAGCAATGCCTTTTCAGGTAATGCTGGAGTAATAAATACTTATAAAACTATCCCTTGGCTGGCCAAATAGCTTTGCAGATTAAAGCGCCTGCAAGCAGGCGCAAGGGCCAGGAGTTCTAGCTGCAGGCCTGCTCTGTTGGCCCCGCCTCCAGGGTGTGCTGAGATGGCAGTTAAGACTGGGCATGGTGGCACGCACCTGTAATCCTAGTGCTTAGGAGGCTGTACACAGGCAGATCACCACGAGTCCAACCTAGTAGTGAGACCCTGAACACCCTGTAGACCCTTCCCTAAAATACAAAAGAAAGGAAGAAAAAAAGCAACTATCCCTGCTGGGCACTTTATTTGTGTACTTTTTAAAGCTATTGATTAAATTTAAAATGAAACATGAAAAAATCTGTATAAAGCTGCCACATAGAAAGCACTCAGTAAATATTTGTTCAATAGGTGAATGAATAAAAATTTTATATTTTAAATAAGGCATGTTAACACATGTAATCCCAGCACTTAGGAGGCTGAGGTAGGAGGATTACTGAGAGTTAAGGCCAGCCTGGGCTACATGGTGAGTTCAAGGCCAGGCTGAACTGCATAGCAAAACCCTGACTCAATTCCCCCACCAAAAATAAAAAGTATGCTAGCATTTTGGTATAGTTAGGGTCTCACTACACAGATTAGACTCATAATGATCCCCCTGTTTTCAGCTTCCCAAGCTCTGGTATTACAGGCACGCGCCACCATGCCCAGTCTCAAACGTTATCTCAGTGTGCCTCAGGGGCAGGGCCAGTACAGCATGCCAGAATTGAAACCTGGTCCCTGAGCCTGCCTAAGCAGGCACTTTAGTCTGCTGAGCTATCTGGTCGGCCCTGCCTGCCTGATGTAGTTTTTAAATAATGAAATGTGCTTCAATTTCTTGATATATATATATTTAATGTTATATATATATAATATATATATTATATATATATTAATATATATATATATATAATATATATATATAATGTTTGGTTGAGTTCATCTCTTTTTTTCAGGTAGGAAGCAACATCTTGGTAAGCTGTCTAAAAGCATAAATATTACTGGTTTTAACTTTTTAGCTAGTAGCAACATTAGCATTAAACCCCTAAAATTCTACTTCCTTTAAAAACAATGTGACAGGTAGTTATGATGGCATCTTTTCGGCTTTCATGCTGCTGGATGAAAAACCTCATCTTCATTTGTTCATTCCCCGATTGATGGCATTTGGGTTGTTTACCAGAGTCAGCTGCTGTAGCCTGTGGGCCAGTAAACATTGGCAGGCCTATATTGCTGTGGCATGATGCTTTTAACTCTTTAGGGCAGATCCCAAAAGGGGAATTGCTGGATCAAAAGGAACCTCCAGGTTCCATTTTCTGAGGAATCTCCACACTGATTTCCACAGTGGTTCACTAGGCTATGCTCTCAACGAAAGTAGAGACAGGGCTCCTTTTCCCCAACACTCCACCAGCATTTGTTATTGATTTTTTTTTTTTTTTTTTGTATAATGCCTGTTGTTTTTGGAGTGAGTTAGGATCTCAATGATGTTTTCATTTTCATCTCTTGAATTACCAGAGGTGTTGAACATTTTTTCATGTATTTATTTGCATTGTTACTTAATCTGGAAAATGTCTATTCCTTTCAGATGCCCATTTTTGGACTGGGCCTTTAAAGGGGGGGGTGCTGATTTTTTTTGAGGCCTTTATATATTGTAGATCTTTTTTTTTTTTTTTGTCTTTTTGAGACAGGGTCTCACTATGCAGTTCAGGCTGGCCTTGAGCTCACTTTTGTAGCCCAGGCTGGTCTCGAACTTGCACCGATCCTCCTGCCTCAGCCTCCTGAGTGCTGGGATTACAGGCGTGCACCACCACGCCCGGCTATATTGTAGATCTTATTACTTTGCTTAAAGTACTGCTAGCAAAAGTTCTTACCCATTCTGTGGCTTGTCTCTTTATTCTGTTGGTGTGTCTTCTTTTTTTTAATATTATGTATTTGGTACAGGGTCTCACATCCCACCTCGAACTCATAGTGATCCCCCTGTTTCAGCCTCCTCAGCGCTGGTATTACAGGTGTGCGCCACCATGCCTGGTCTTGGTGACCAGCTCAGCATGCCTGGGGCAGGGCTAGAACAGTATGCAGTATTGGGGCCCTAACTAGGGTCCTTGTGCTTGCCAGACAGGTGCTTAGACTGCTGAGCCATCTCCATGGCCCTTACTAGTGGTTTCTTGACCTTTGCAAAAGCTTTTTTATGTATTGAGATCTCAGTTACTGATTCTTTGTAATATTTCTTGTGTAACTGGAGTTTAGTTCTTAAAGGCTGTGCTCCCTCCTGTGTCTTGAAGAGTTCTACCCATTCTCTCTTGCAGCAGATGCAGCATTTGTTTTTCTGTGTGCTTGTTATTTATTGGGTGTAGGGTCTTGTTGCATAGCTCCGACTTGTAGTGATACTTCTGTCTCAGCCTCTCCAGTGCTGGGATTACAGATGTGCACTGCCACACCTGGTCTTGGGGATGGCACAGCTTGCCCAGCATTCTGGGGCCAGCACTGCATGCAGTAGGGGTCCTTGCACCTGCCAGGTAGGCACTGAGACCACTGAGCTATCTTCCCAGCCTGGTATTTCTGTTTTGATATTTACTTCCTTCATCCATTTCAGTTTTAGTTTAGTGCAGTGTGCGAGATATGAGTCTAGGTTCGGTGTGTGAAAAGCCAGTTTTCCCAGTGCCGTTTATTAAAGAGCCCATCTTCCTTCCAGAGAAGGCGTGTGGCCCCTTTGTCAAAGATAAGGTGGCTGAGTGTGTTTGGAGTTGTTTCTGCATCATCTTCTGATCTGTTCCACTGATCTGTAGATCTGTCTTTTTTTTTTGCCAGTCCCATGCTGTTTTTATCACAGTAGCCTTATTATATAATTTCAAATCAGAGGGAATGAGGCCTCCTGGCTTGTCTTTTTTGCCCTGAATTGCTTCTGTTGTTCTAGGTCTCATCTGCTTCCAAATGAATTTTAGAATTATTTTCTCTAATGCTGTGAGGTATACTAATGGTATTTTTATTGGTATTGCATTAAATCTTTGTAACAGTTTTGGAAGTATAGCCATTTTTACTATTTTGGTTCTTCCTACCCCAAGAACAAGGGACATCTTTTCATTTTCTGATATCCTCTTCGATCTCTTTTTTCAGGGTACTGTAGTTTTCACTGCAGAGGTCTTTTACTTCCTTCATTGGATTGATTCCTAATTATTTCAGTTTTTATGCTATAATGGAAGCTATCGTTTCCCCAGTTTCTCTTTTAGTGAATTTGTTATTTTTGTCGAGGAATGCTATTAAGTTTTGAGTGTTCACTTTGTATTCAGCTATGCTACTGAATTTGTTAAATCTACAAATCATTTGGTGGAGTTTAGAGGGGCCTTCTATGTGGAGTGTCATGTCATCTGCAAATAATGATAATGTAACTTTTTCCTTTCTTAGCTTTATTCCTTTTATTTCTTTGTCTTGTCTAAGTGTGCTAGTTCATGTTTCCAGAACTATATTGAATAGTAGCGGTCATAGTAGAAATCCTTGCTCCTGATTTTAGCGTGAACGCTTTCAGTTTCTGACCATTTAGTATGATGTTGACATTTGGTTTGCTGTAAGTGGCTTTTACCAGATTAAGTTAAAGATCATCGGGGGCTAGGGAGATAGCTCAGTAGAATAACTGCTTCTCTGGCAAGTGTAAGGGCCTGAGTTCAATCCCTGGTTCTGCAAAAAAATAAAAAAAGTTAAAAAATTTTAAAAAGACCATGTATTCTGATTTTCTGTAAGTTTTTTTCTTTTAATCACAAATGAGCGTTGGACTTTGTCAAATGCTTTTTCAGCATCTATTGAGATGATCATGTGATTTTTGTCCTTGGTTCTGTGAATGTAGTGTATTATATTTGTTGATTTGTATATGTTGAACCATCCCTGCATCCCTGGGGTTAGTGCTGCTTGGTCACGTTATATAATCTTCTGGATGACTGGCTGCATTCTGCTTGCCAGTATCTTGGGGATTGTTACTTCTGTGTTCGTTAGGGAGATTGGCCTGCAGTTCTTCCTGTGGTTGGATCTTCCTCTGCTTTTGGTGACAGAGTAATGCTTGCTTCTAGGAGTGACTCTGAGAGTGTTGCTTCCCTTTAAATTTAAAGAGGAAGTTGTGGAGTTGTGGCCTTAGATCTCCTCTAAAGTGCTTACAGAGTTCAGCAGCGAGTCTGTCAGGACACGGGCTTTACTTTGTTGCTAGTTTTTAAATCACTTCTTCAATTTCACTGATACTTGATTATTTAGAGTTCTCCTATGTTCTTGATTCTGCTTTGGTGATTCATGTGTATCTAGGAATATGACATTTCCTCTGTGTTTTCCATCTTACTAGAGGACAGGGTCTTTTGAAGTAAGTAGTGATGAGCTTCTGGACTTCTGTAGGATCCATTGTGGTTTTACTTTTTTCATTCTTAATTGCATAGATTTGGATCTTTTCCCCCCTTCTTTTGGTAAAATTGGCTGAGAGTTTGTCTATTTTATTTAATCTTCAAAAGACCAACCTATAATTTATTGATTCTTTGCATTGTTTTCTCAGTTTCAGTTGCATTAATTTCTGCTCTGATTTTTATAATTTCCTCCCTTGTACAATCTTTGGATCTGCCTTGCTTTTCTTTTTCTAGTAGTTGATTCAACATTAAGTTGTTTATTTTAGCTTGCTGTTTTTCTGATATAATAATTCACCGCTATGAATTTCCCTCATAGGACTGCTTTTATTGTGTCCCGTAACTTCCAGTATGGTGTTACTGGTTTTTTGTTTTTTTTTTCCTAGTGCCAGGGATTGAAGTCAGGACCCTGCGCTTGCCAAGCAAACGCTTATTCTGCTGGGCTATCTCCTCAGCCAGGTGTAATTGTTTAATTGTACAAACTGTCTAAATTCTCCATTAATTCCATCTCTGACACATTGGTTGTTCAGGAGGGTATTATTTAATTTAATGTTTATACAATTTATGTTGTTTCTTTTGCCATTCTTTTCTAATTTCATTACACTATGACCTGGAAATATCAATGGGATAATATCAGTTCCTTTGCACTTTCTTTTTCTTTTAATGTATTTGGTTGTTACAGGGTTTCACCACACAGCTTGGACTTGTGGTGATCCTCCTGCTTTCAGCCTCACCAGTGGTGGGATTGCAGGCATGCGTCACCACACTCAGACTCTGGCTGGCTCAGCCCACCCTTGGGGCAGGACTGGCATGGCATGTGGTTCCGGGAATCGAACCCTGGTCCCTGTGGTTGCGTAAGCTTGCCTAAGCAGGTGCTTTGGTCTGCTGAATTATCTCGCTGGTCCCTTTTGCACTTATGAACTAGTATGTGGTTTGCTTTGAAGAAAGCCCCTCGTCATCTCGCTCATCTTGTCCTTAATCACCTGTGTAGTAACTCTCCAGAGACTTACTCGTCTACTCTGTCACTTCCACACCTGCCGTTTCAGACAGTTCAGTCAGATGCCCATTGCTTTCTTCCAGTTCAGCGCCCTGTGGATTTGCTTTGAGCAAGCTGGTGGTGTCTGCTTGCACCCTGCTTCCACGCTTTTTTTTTTTTTTAACTTTATATATATTATGGCTGACTCAGCTGCCCCGGGGGTGGGGCTTTCATCTCTAACTCTGACTTCTCGGTGAGCTCCACAATCCCCAAGAGCCCGCCGAGCGCACCCTCTTGAGTCCTGAGTTAGTTATCCATAGTAACTGAGCACACCATGGCTTAGCTGTGCTCTCTGCATAGGATTTCACCAGGTTGAGGTTAAATTAACCAGCCCATAAAACAAAAAGAGTGAAAGCACAATCAGCGCAAGCCCTGACCCTGGTCTCCTGGCAGTGTCCGGGCAGCTGTGCATCAGCACCCTCTGTCCTCCGAGGCGGCCGAGCTTGCTTCCAGTTCCTAGAGGCGGCCTGCGGGCGCTGTCTTCTTTCTTTTTTGTTTCAAAGTCAGGACTGGTATAGTCACTGTGTGCTTCACATCTCTTCCTTCCTCTTTAGCTTTTAAGGGATTCACCAGATCACTAATAATCAGGGATGATTTTCCTATCTTGAAGTTCCAACCGCGAAGCCCCTTTTGCCATGAGATAGAAAATAGCCACTGGTGTGACGGTCGGGAGCACCGGTCATGGGAGGCAAATCTCCCCTGTGGAGAGAAGAGATCTGACTCCCACTCTCGGCTCTCTTTGACCTGTTTGCTCACTTGTGTGGTCCACACCCCTTGTCCAAGTCACAATTCTAGCACCTTCCCTGGGCCTTTTGCTCTGCCAGCCACTGTCTCCATATTCGCAGGTGCCAGCACATCTTACTGGCTCTTCATCCAGCATACATCCCAACACTTGCCTCCCACCTGGACAGCTACAGCAGCTCCTGATTCATCTCTAGCTCTGGGCATTGGCTAGAGAATTTGCTTTATTTACATCAGATCCTGTCTGAGCTAATCCCCTCTCACCATCCCTTCCAAGTCCTCCACTGCATTTCAGTTGAGTTCCTCACATGGACCCCAAGGCCCACACATCGGGCTCCATCTGCCTCTCGTCCCTCTCACTCCACCAGCCTCTGTGGTCTTTCTTTTGGTGGTGCAGCTCCACGTGCTCCCTCTCCTTGTCCTTCTTGGACAGTACAGACCCTCGAGTTTCATGTGACCGCCTTCTTATCCTCAGACTCTTCAGGCTCTCCCCTAACCTAATGGCACAGTCTTTTCTAATCACTCTCGTGTCGCTTACATTTTCCCTGTTGACTTTTCGTCCTCTGAAAACTTCTCCGTTGTTTACTTCTGGGTATTTATGTTTCTTTCTGAGAATTCTAAGGGCCTAAGAGCCATGTGCTTGTCTCTGCTGTATTCCTAGAAGGGGACATGTTACATTCACAAATGAATTAATTTAATAACTTAATATATATTAATTATAGAAGATAAGCTTGCAAATCAGTTGTATAACTGGCACTTTCCAGAGATGAAAATTCATTCAGCTTAGGAGCGCGTGACCGTCCGGTTTCGCTGTACACGCAGTTCTTGCTTGCAGTGTGCTTTTGTCTTTACATAATGTGGATATCTTATGTGGCCTAAGTGTTCTTCCACAGCATGATTTTCAGTATATTTTGATACTCTAGCCTTTAATTTTTTAAAAATTTTATTTATTTATTTTTTCTTGTTTCAGAACCTTTGTTTATTCACTCATTTTTATGGCCGGCTCAGCCCGCCCTGAGGGGCAGGGCTGGTGCAGCATGTGGTGCCAGGGATCGAACCGCGGTCCCTGCAGCCGCCCAAGCTTTCCCAAGCAGGAGCTTAGACCACTGAGCCATCCCGCCGGGCCCCACTCTAGCCTTTAAAAGCATCATAATTTAGTTATTTCTTATTGTGTATCTGAAGCTATTCTAAATAACCATCTGTCTGTCTGTCTGTCTGTCTGTCTGTCTATTTGGTACAGAGTTTTGCTGCAGAGCTTGAACTCATAGTGCTCCTCCTATCTCAGACTCCCCAGCCCTGGGATTATATGCATGTGCCACCATGCCCAATTTCAATGACTGGCTCAGCGCAGGGCTGGCACTGCATGGGTTACCAGGGACCAAACCTGGTTCCTTGCACTTGCCAGGCAGGTGCTTCGATTGCCAAGCTATCTCCCTGGCCCTAAATAATCATCTTTGAACCCAGACGTTTTTCTGGCTTAAGTTTGATCTTATGAAAATTATAGGGGCATATTTATCAGATTAGGGAGTACAAGTATGTTTTAGGGCTTTTATGTAGGTTTATCTGGCCAAATTGCTGTTTTAAACAATTAATGTTCCCACTGGCTAGTATGAAGAGACCACTTTGAAAAGTAGTTGTCAACTTAATAGGTAGAAAGTTGACAACCTGCACTGGAAAGTTTCACTTGTTTGATAACTAGTGGAGCTGAATTTTTGGATGTTCACTATTTTTGCTTCTTTTAAAGTTGTGTGTATCAGGGCCAGCCAGATAAGCAGAGCGCAGGGCTGGGGTTCAATTCCCTGCATGCTGTGCCAGCCCTGCCCCCATGGCGCACTGCGAGGGCGACTGAGACTGGGCATGGCAGTGCACACCTGTAATCCCAGTATGTGGCTGAAAATAGGAGAATCGCTGAGTCCAATCTGTGAACTGAGACCTTGCAGACCCTGTAGACCCTGTACTAAAAATGAAAAACAAATAACTAACTAAAGTTATGTGTACTTTTTCTTCTACTAGAGGTTGAGCTGTGTCTTTCTTATATTTAGCTAGTACTTATTTCACCATATAGTGCAAGGTAGGGATCTCAGTTCACTGTTTCGTCTCCCTAAGGATTCAGCACTATGATTTCTGGAATAGTACTTGCTTCCATTCCTGCAATCAGAGGCTGATTTACCACAAACTTCAAACAACAAATATTTGAGTCCCAAAATCAATGCTTAGTCTAAACGAGACATCTTATAGTCAAATCTGATGTATCTAAGTATTGTGAATAATAAAACTAGTTCAGGCTTAGTCGCTGGGCGTGGTGGCGCATGCTTGTAATTCTAGCACTTGGGAGGGTGAGGCAGGAGGATCATTGTGAGTTTGAGACCAGCCTGGGCTACAAAAGTGAGCTCAAGGCCAGCCTGAACTGCATAGCGAGACTTTATGTCAAAAAGACAAAAAAAGCCGCCAGGCGTGGTGGCGCACACCTGTAATCCCAGCACTCGGGAAGCTGAGGCAAGAGGATTGGTGCAAGTTCAAGACCAGCCTGGGCTACAAAAGTGAGCTCAAGGCCAGCCTGAACTGCATAGCGAGACCCTGTCTCAAAAAGACAAAAAAAAAAAGCTTAGTCGTGGGCCAGGGAGACAGCTCAGTACAATAAGTGCTTGCCTGGCAAGTGCAGGGTCCTAAGTTTAATCCCTGGTACCTCAAAAAAAAAAAAAAAAAAAAAAAGGCTTAGTTGTTTGAATGGCATTTAAATGGTTCATATTCCTTTTTCTTCTAAAGCATAAAAAGTAGATAATAAGCATAAAAGTGGCGATAATGGATATAAAGGTCGGTTAGAATTTTGCCTGTTTATTACTCACAACTACAGGAGAACTGCCCATTTTAAGCTTTTGTCCATATCCCAGTTACCACCATGTTCCAGGAAAGGTTGTCTTATTTCTAGTAAAAGTAGCCAGGAGATCCTTGAGTCCATTAGGGTGGCCTTACAGCCTCGCTTGGTGGGTGACCACCTTGTGGATATATTTTAAGTTGTAACAGTAGCATACGTTCAAGAGCTCTTCCTTATGATACTGAGATGGAATATCCTTTTCTTTGTATGTTTATCACAGCTTACATTTTACCATACTTGATAAAATTTAAGGAAAGCAGCTCTTAGATTTAAAGGAAGAAAGAAATACTTGAAAACACAAAGCTCCTCTATGGTATTGAGATATTTTGAGGCACTACAAGGAGTGAGCCAGCAAGGCCAGGAAGGCCATTCAGGGACTGCAGAGTGTGTAGATGCATAAGAGTAAGAGCACTATGCTCGCTTTTGCGCTGTGTGGAGAGGGCCATCGGAGCCTGGTGTTGGACATCTGTCAGCAGGTGGCAAAAAGGCCCAGCTCTGTCCAACCTCTAAATACACCCTTTCAACCTGTAAGCACTGTTTTAATCCTCATAGTAGGAATTTGTAGTTTGAGCTGCAATTCTTTATCTGAGTTTGTTGAAATGATAAAATAACCCAGTATTAATTTCAGATATGTTCACTGCATCTGTTAGAAGAAAATTGACTTTGTGATGATGTTATCTTATTCCCAATCTAGTTATTTCTACTGTGGTACTTTTTTTAGTCCTTTGCTTATTTTTGGAAAAAAAACTTGAGTATGTAAGGCTCAAGAATGGGACAAAAGGGATTGACAAGATGCTCAGTGGTCTAAAGCACCTGCTTAGGTAACCGCAGGGACCACAGTTCGATCCCCGGCACGACATGCTGCACCAGCCCCCCTGCCCCATCCCCAGGGCAGGCTGAGCTGGCCATGACATTTAAAAAGAACGGGATGAAGACCATAAGGCAATGAATACAGGGGTCAGGGAATACTGCAGAGGGGCTCGTGGGACCATGGCAGTGTTCCTTGGTTCTTACACCAAAATATACTTGTGAGAAGGAAAAGAAAATAGAACTGTGTAGAGCCAGCTGTGTTCCTTTAGGCTAGCGCAGTGTGAAAGGCCTGTTCTGGAGAAGGACTAGCTAGAATGAGCCACTAGTTGTGTGTCCTTGTCCTCACTGTCAGCTGCAGAAAGAGAACAAGCTAGGCCTCTAGCCAGGAGGAGCAGAAAGTGGCACGAAGGTCGTCTCTGTTAAGGAGGGGAGAATACCTGTAGAGGGGTTAAAAATGGAAACTACACAGGTGACTCCTGCAAGATTGTGCAAAAGAGATGTGCAGGGGTCAGGCCGTTTGTCTCTGACTTGCTCATCTTTACTATGGGAAGATTAACAGATGGGTAATATTGGACATGTTTTCATTTTGAAAATAAGATCAACACTAAAGTATTATGAGGAATTTTAAAAGATTTTTAACAGTCAATTTTCAGGAAGCATTTATGTTTACTATTCTGTACATTATGAGAGGTAGGGAACAAAAAGGAAACATTTTGAAATAGGATTTTAATTCTGCTTGAAGCTTAGTGACTGTTTCGACTGTGTGTGTGTGTGTGTGTGTGTGTGTGTGTGTGTGTGTGTGAGTGTATGTGTGAAGTTTGAGATATAAATGCTCTTTACTATCAGAGATGTGTACTGTGAAATCCAACCTGTATCAGTGGCCTTCTGGGAAGGTAGTCTTCCGAGCTGACCACACCAGTAATGGGCTTCCTGAAACTCGCATTCCTGTTTTGTAGATGCAGATAGACAAGACTCCATTAATCTCTTCCTGGGCGTTTTCCACCCCACAGAAGGGAAACCTCATCTCTGGGAGCTCCCAACAGATTTTTATCTGCATCACAAAAATACCATGAAGCTTTTACCAACAAGAAGAAGGTATGTGAACTCAGGTTTGCTTGCTCGTGTTTTGAAGATGAGGTTTCTTCTTCCTTTTGAGATATAATTATAGAGACTAAGAGGCCTTTCTGACCCCATGCTTAACATGAATTTCCTGATGTCGAAGTCCTGAGAGTCAGCTAGCACCGCTGTAATTATCTCTGGTGTTGGGCTGAGGTGCGGGTAAAGCTTGGGAGCCTCACCACAGGATGTCGGTGCAGCTCCACCCAGGAAAGTGGTGACATCACTTTTAGGGCTTTATAAACGTGAACCCTTGGAGAGCCCTGCGATTCAAAAGTTAATCGTTAGTTTCTCACACTGCACTCTATAGAATGATTGTGAGGACAATATGCAATATGTCAACTTTCAAAGAAAAAAAGGGGGAAAAGAAAAAAAAAAAAAGTAATGTGGATTTAGAAAGGTTAATGTTTAGTTGTTTGATCAATCTTATATACCTATATGTATTAATCTAAACTGATCCGATGATGAAAATATGTAATATAACCATTGTTA
>PVJA010053160.1:0-12093 GCA_004027025.1 Myocastor coypus
GAAACAAAATGTAAACATTCAGATTTTGATGGCTCACTATTCTCAACACAGTTATGGAGCTTTAAAAGTTCTATTTTAGAGATGTAGAAAATCACTTAAAATATTTTTGAATGTGAGTAAATGTTTTAAAACAGTCTTTGTATTGTTTTTAAACAAGAATCACCCTGTGTGGAAATGTCACAAGTTTATGGACACTGTCTCCACGAAATATATGCTTCATAATTTCCTTTTTACCTGTGAATTAATCATACACTGAGATTTCCTGATCCCACTGGAGTCCTAAAGCAGTTTCACTAAATCATTTGACCTTTACTTGAGTGGAGAAATAAGTAGCACTGTATCTACAACTGCTACCAAAGACATCAGTGTTTTGTGCTAGCAATTTTGGAAAAACAAATACCAAGTCAATCGGAAATAACCATAGACCAAAATATAGCAGTATTATCATACATATATATATATATATATATATATATATATATCCATGTTTTTAAAAATTATTGCCTGTTTTGATGCACTATACTGCATTTCTGACCTAAAAATAAAGAAATCGGGGCCTGGGGAGATAGCTCAGTGGCACAAATGCCTACCTGGCAAATGCAAGGTCGTGAGTTTGAACTCCGGTCCTGCAAAAAACAAAACAAAACATAAAAATAAAGAAATCTATACTATTCAGATTAAAATTTAAATTTTGGTTAAATTTTATATCTGCAAATAGTACTAATTTGATTTCTTATTCTTTAAAATTCTTACATTTGTAGCACAATTATGTAATCACAAGCTATTCTACAAGGGCTTGATCATATGAAATATATATTTTTATTAGTCCATGTTTATAATACATTCATTGTGTTGAGTTGGTCCATATACACATTGTATCTTCATCTTTTTTATTTTTCATTTTCATCCCTCCCTCCTCCTTTCTCCCCCTAACCCTACATTTCTTATCTCCAAAAGGCCTCCTTTCCTATATCCTTTCATTTATCTTTTATTTTGTTATTTATATTATTTATCTTTTGTGTTTTTCAAATAAGCCATATGAAAGTAAATTTTCTGTTTCTGTTTTATTTCACTCAGCATTTCAGTACAAAGTGACATCCATTTTCTACAGATGGTTCAAATTTATTCTTCTTTACATCTGAGTAGTCTTCTATCTTAAATATGCACATTTTCATTATCCATTCATTTGTTAATGGCCATATAGGCCATTTCCAAGATTTAATTATTGTACGTTGTGCTTCTATCAACATGGATATGCATGTATCACTGCAATATGATGTCATTCACTCTTTTGGGAAGATATCAGAAGAGGTGTAGCTGGGTAAAATAGATTGTATAGTGTTAGTTTTTTAAAGAACCTCCATAGTGATTTCCATAGTAGTTGTTTGAGTTTACACTCCCACCAACAATGTAGAACAATTCCTTTCCCTCAGTCTGGCCAGCATGAGCTATTATTTATATTCTTGATGGTAGCTGTGTTTTCTGCAGTAATATGGAGACTTACTGTTGTTTTAATTTGAATTTCTTTAGCATTTAGAGGTACTGAACTTTTTTTCATGTACTGATTGGCTATTAGTAATTCTGCTTTAGGAAAGTGCCTATTCATTTAAATTGTCCATTTTGAGATTGGGTTTTTTTTTTTTTATTTTGGGATGCCATATTTTTTGAGTTCTTGTATTCTAAGTATTAGTACTCTGAGGAGTAACTAGCAAAATTTTTAACAAGAAAATGCCAACAACTTAGAGATTCATATGTTTTCAATTTATATTACAAATGTTTAAAATGTATACACACTGAATATATATCTGTATATATGTACTAGTTTTAACCATGGTATGGATTTAGGATTGCTTTGTGGCCTTTTTCAAGAAACAAACAATTAACATTTTGTTTGTATTTTAAATGATGATTACAATACTGTCAACTTTTCTCTGTATTTGTCTCCTGAGGAAAATATACACTTCTCAAGGCAAACATTTGCATTTTTAATTTTCTTCTCTACTCTAGGTAGTTTCACAGTTTATATTGCCTACATCAGTTCTGAAGGAAAAAGGCAGCCATAAGGATGCAGTGGTTCATCATCATACAACCTATGTGTAATACAGTGATAACTGCAGGAGCATGCATAAAAGAGTTGGCATTGGCATTTTGGAACTTAAAATCTAGTTATAAGAGAAATATGAAGCCGGGCATGGTGGCGCACGCCTGTAATCCCAGCACTTGGAAGGCTGAGGCAGGAGGATCAGTGTGAGTTCGAGACCAGCCTGGGCCACAAAAGTGAGTTCAAGGCCAGCCTGAACTGCATTGTGAAACCCTGTCTCAAAAAGACAAAAAAAAAAAAAAAAAAAAAAAAAAAAAAGAACAATTTTGTGATGAAGAAGCTAACTGTTAAGAAAAAGTCCTAATATAATGATATGTCCATATAGAGGAAGAAATTACTAGAACCATAGAAACTGTCTTTTGTTTTGAAACAAAAATTTGGATGAACTCACAAAAAGAGGTGATATGTGAGCCGAATTTTAGAAAAAACACTATTACACAGATAACAGAAGCTCAGAGAAATAGAAGAAGATACACTTGCTGGGTTGAAGAAAAGACATTTAAAAACATTTCTTTCAGCCAGGTGTGGTGGCGCACACCTGTAATCCCAGCACTTGGGAGGCTGAGGCAGGAGGATGGGTGTGAGTTCGAGACCAGCCTGGACTACAAAAGTGAGCTCAAGCCCAGCCTGAACTGCATAGTGAGACCCTGTCTCCAAAAGACAAAAAAAAATAATTATTTCATTATACTTGTTATTGTGTCTAGAACAAAATGAAAGCTATTAATCAGTAAGAGACTTTAGGTTCACAGCATTTTCTTGTATGTACAACTATGTCTAGATAAAAATATGAGGGGGTACTATAAGAAAACAAAACTAGGATTTTGAATCATGTTGTACATATGAAAAAAAGTTATAAAAATGTACTATTACTTTATAATGCACATTATTATAATTTAAAATCATGTAATGATTTAGAGTGCCTAATAAGTAATTAAATATGAAAAGTTTGTATTTGACACAGTTAACTAAATAGCAATGTTTTAATATGTTGTGTACTAGATTTTTATTACTTTAAAAATATATTAACTCTGAATTTAATTTGCATGATATTCTGCACTTCAGAGAGTTTCATAATTTTGAAGTCTTTCTATAATGCTCTCCATGTTTATTGTTCAGAAATATTTCACCCATGAGTTACATAACAAATTCTTACTTCTATGTGCATATATTTGATGCATGCATGTATATTTGAAAAACTAAAATATTATATCTGCTTTAAGACATTATAATAAAAATAATTGATGATCAATTCAGGAATGTATTAGAATAGATATTATTTCATGTGTGAAGTAATACCAGTACTGGGAAGGGAAATAAAAAATACTATTTGTTTCCATTAATAAGAAAATGTCAAGTTATAAACTTAACATATTATAAAAACATGTATTTGACTAACCCATAAAGAATGCATCTTGGGTGCTGAACAAATTCTTTAGTTTAGAATTCTTGGGTAATTAATAGTGTTGTCCCTGAACGTTTAAAAATAGTTATAATGGTACATAAATTTGTGACTATTGGACTTTACAACTTGCTTTCATCATGTATTGTACTTTTTTCACCCCAAATAATTATTACAGGGGGCTGGGGAGATATCTCAGTAGAGAAAGTGCCTTGCCTGGCAAGTGCAAAGTCCTGAGTTCAATCCCCAGTCCTGAAAAAAAAAAAAAATTATTACAAGTTGATCATAGGGATATGTTTCCTAACTTTATTTTAATAGTAGATGAATTGTGAAAGCTTCCTAGCACATGATTCAATGACATACAACATGCTGATGTTTGCATTTAAGCAAATGTGCAAAACCAGTTGTTTGTAAATACATTCATAGTTATAATGTGGAGGTACTCAGTGTCATAACTTGTCTCCTCCATTTACATATAGTTACATTACTTCAACTGGATATAAATTGTTACCCACTTAAAAACTGTTTGAGAAAATTAACACTTTCAAATATAAGAATCTTATCAATTGTAGAAACATCAATATGTGTAAGGTCTGAAAATATAGAAATATTTACTTGAATCCATAGCTAGTCATTGATTTATTTATTCAACAGAAATATGTATTTTACTATATGTATGGAAAAGTTATGTTGTCAGCAACAGGAAAATATGCATATAGTCCATACCTGAGGGTTTTCAGTTTCTTAGTTGAGACTGATAATTTCAGCAAAACTGTAGTTAAGTGCTATAATACAATGGTGAACTAAAATGCAATACTAAAAAGAAATGCAGAGCTCACATCACTATTAAAAAAATGGTTTATGGGGTAGAATGATTGATGTTCTCCTACATGGCACGTGTAATTCAAATGTTGATGGAAATTCTGAGGTTTATTTAAAATCAGCAAAAAAAAAAAAAAAAAAAAAGGTTTTAAGCTATAAATAAGTTATTGTACTACCATTATGTTACTACTGAGAACTATCAGGCCATCTCTACCTTTCAGAAAATTAACCCATATTATCTTAAAAACATGATAGACTTTGTATTTGCCTCTTTTAGGATAAAGGATTTCCTCTGAGGACAGAGCTTTGAGTGGCATTTGAGCTTCTCCCATTTGTCCTCTCTTTCTACAGTTTATGAAATCACTGCCTACCCAAGAGCCCTGCATGTGGTAAGGGAGATGTGTCCTTGAATGAACTCCTCCAACTCAAATAAGAAGTATCCATGGCTTCCGACTTACTGAAATTCAATAAAATCACTTTGAATTTCTTTGGAGAACAGGGATAGATGAGTATTTCTTCAACTTTAATATCTATCAACGACATCTATATTTATGATCTTTATACAAAAAATTAAGTCTTTTATTTATTTGGTACATGTCTCACTGCACAGCTTGGACTTGTAATGATCCTCCTGTGTCAGCCTCCCCAGCACTAGGATTACAGGCATGCAGTACCACACTGAGTTTTGGTGGCCAGCACAGTGCGGGGCCTGCACAGCACATGGTATTGGGGATTGAACCAACTCATTGTGCTGGCCAGGCAGGTGCTTAGACCACTGAGCTACCCCCACAGCCTCATTTTTCTATGTATCATCCATCAACATACTCTCACACACAGTGTAGCTTATAACTCCAAAAATTTCTTCTCAGTTAATTTGTTGTAGATTATCAAATCTCTTGCTTCATATTTCTGTAAGTGATGTTTCAGTTAAATGTTAAGGGCATGTGTAAAGTAATGTGCTGGTTGATAAATTGTTCTTTGTGCTTCCCTGTGTCTCATATACTTTTTTTCTATTTTGCCTTAATGTCAATTGCAATATTCCCTACTGAGAAAAAAATGATGTAACATACAAGATTCATGATATAATTTTTATAACCTTATTGCTTAATTGGAAAGCACATGGAATTTTAACAATCTAAATTTAAAAATAGGTAAGATATGCTTTTGATCACATCATTTTTTCTTAATAAAAATAAGTGACTTACAATATTTAACTCCTCACATTTGCAGAATGTGTTGATACATTAAAACTAACCTGAGAAGAATATAAAGATGTACACAACAATGCAAGCTCATTTTTTTAAAGACATCCAGTTTTTTAAATGTATTTGGTTGTTTCAGGGCCACACTGTGCAGCTTGGATTAGTGGTGATGCTCCTGCTTTCGTACTCCCCAGCACTGAGATTATGGGTATGAACCAGTATTCTGGTCACCTCAACTTGCACTAGGGGTGGGGATGGTATATGGTGCTAGGAATCACCCATGGTCCCTCTGCTTACATAAGCCTGCCCAAGCAGGCACTTTAGTCTGCTGAGCTATCTTGCCAGCCCCAACACCTAAGTTAAGTGCTTATGAAAAGTGAGGAATGTAATAAGAACCTAACAGGAAAGGCAAACAACTTGGAAATAATCAATCAGACAAGTACTTTTAGGACGACCTTGGGCCAATATTAATAGCATCATGACCAGTAATAAAACAGCTTATGAGAAGACGTAAAAGAATTGTCAGTAATTAATCTATACTCCAACATTTAAGTCACATTTGATAAGAAAAATATACCTGAAATGTATACCAGTTATATACTCTGAAAATACAAGTTGGTGAACCTTCCTAAAAGAAGACTCATTAGGAAGCTAAATGTTTTGCGCAGAATCAAACATTGTTTAGAAAAACAGAAAAAAAGATAGAATATAGAGGAACTGCAGTGTAGCAAGAAACGAAGAGACAGAACAGAAAAGTACAGCCAGAGAAAGTCTCCACAACTGGCCTAAATTTAATTTTATACTGCCGTGTAGACTTTAAAATGGTTCAAAAATTATCCTCATTATCAAAAAGTTT
Organism: Myocastor coypus; assembly: GCA_004027025.1. Lineage (NCBI taxonomy): Eukaryota > Metazoa > Chordata > Mammalia > Rodentia > Myocastoridae > Myocastor > Myocastor coypus. The sequence goes on from PVJA010053160.1 coordinate 6,381, forward strand.
ACACACACAGAGAGAGAAAGAGAGAAAGAGAGAGAGGTGAATAACTTTGAAAGAAGGTAAACATTACGAATGGTACAGTAATGTTAACATTACATATTCATGTTGAAATGTTAGCAATTCTTTTTTGTGTGGTAGAGGTGAATAAAAAGTTTATAGAAAATATAATTATGTTATCTTTAAAACTGAAATGAGTTTGAGGAGATAGAGGGTAGAAACAAATTGAGAAATAAGAAATTAGAAATAGAATTCAAAGCAACTAAGTTTACTAAGGTCTAGTCTGCTGATAGTCTCCAGTACAAATGAGTATGTAGGCTGGCAGTGAGAAAGCCTTCTTAAAGCACCAAGGATCTGATGGTCATAGCCGGGCAGGGCATTTCCACTTTCGTGATTCCCAAAGGAGAATACTTTACAACAGATAAAGTATCTTCTATTTGCTGAGCAGCGTCTCTCACAAGACTGAAATGGATATGATGGTCAGAGTTGCAGTCATTTCAAAGCGTAACTATAAGAGAATTTGCTTGCAAGACAATTGACCTAGTTGTTGACACATCTTAGAAGACCCTTTTCCAATTTCCCTTACATGCCTACTGATAGATATTTTTTGGCTTTGGATACACGTGTCCCTCAATTAATTTCTTTCTATGTAGTCTCTCTAGTGCATATAAAAATATAGTAACGGGCTACACTCCAAGAAAGCAATTAAGAGAGCAGAGAGATTCAGGAAGATGGAAGCAAATCTCTGAAGTGTCACTGCTTTACTTATGTTGCCTTCTATCCATGGACTGCAAGTTGCTAGATCCAGTGAAGAGGATTTCACAGGAAGTGGGAGCCCTGGGCATAATGGAGGTTTCCTCATCTCACTTTTCAATTACTTTTAAAAAGTCATTCACATACTTTCAAATCCTTAGAAATATTCATTTAATTCATAGAAAATTTCTATTTGGATTACTCCCCAATTTTATATTTGGTTTCTTATATTTATCTTATTAGGCATATAACATTGTTATTTATGAAAAGAAAGATAAAAATAGAGATATTACAGAATATGGGAAGTATACACTTTTCAAATGTACAAAAGGTATCATAAAATCCTTCTAGTATTGCTTTTCTTTGGTGAAATTTGAAACTGGGCAGAAAAACAGTGTTGTACCTAAATAACTTTTAGAAAATAGCAAATGGCCAAGGTCAAAACAGTTCTCATTAACTTTTAGAAGATGTCTCCATTAGAAATGTAGAGTTGGATTTTTATTGATACACTTTTTCTTATTCACATTGTCTCAGTTACTCTTATCTTTTTGCTGGGACAAATACATGACACTCAAAGTTAGGGAAGGAAAGGTTTATTTAGCTCACAGTTATTGGAGGTTTAAGTCTATACTCAGCTGGCTCCAAGGCAGAGGACAACCTTTCATGGTGCTGGCAAAGAACAAGAACTAATGAGAGGAGTAGCAGCAGCAATGGCTACAGAGAGCAAGTCTGTCTCCCTTAAATTTCATTAATCTAATCATTCCAGGAAGGGTATAGCACTCACACCGACAATCCCAGCAACACTCACTCCTATAATCCCAGTGGATCATGAGTTTATCATAAACTCTTGAAGTCTACCCCATGACTGCCTGTGGCTTTAGGGGGACAACTCAACACAAACCATAGCATTCCTCCCTTGGGCCCTCAAAGACTCATGCACATCCTTTTACGCAAAAGGCATTTTAGTCCATTTCTAAAAGTTTCCAAAGTTCTAACAGTTTCAGCATTGCTAAAAAGTTCAAGTCCCACATCTCCTCTAAGATCCAAGGCAAACTCTTAGCTATGAGACCTCGTAAAAATGAAAAGTCGAACACTTTCAGCATTCAAAGTCACAAGATAAATGTCACCATTCCAAAAGGTACACACAAAAGGATACCGAGCTTTGAGACTAAAGCAATTTCAAAATCAAGAAAGGCCAACATTAAATCCTGTAGTTCCATGAAGAATATCCAAACCAATCATGGCAAATTTAAGTTCCATGTGTCTCTGCCCTTATGGCATTCTTAGTGGTAGCTCCCATGACTTTTCTGTTAGGCTGGTTTTGCTCCCTTCTTGTAGATTTTCTTAAATGATCTGCATTCCTGGCTTTCCCAAACTTCTGGGCTTTCTACTGATTAGGCTTCTCACTCACAGATTTACATACTGCCCTCTCATGGCACACTGCCTGGCCTCCCAGGCTTTCTTTTGAGATTGAGGTGGAAGCCTTCTTAATCTCAGAACTCTTGCATTCTTCAAGCACCTAAAACCAATGCCATGTGGATGATGCCAAGGTCTGCTACAAGCTGAAGCAATAGCTAGGCCTTCTTCTCTCTTGGCTGTAGGGGTTGAGTGCCTGGTTCGTTGAGCACTCTGACCCTGATTCCAAGGAACAAATCTTCTATCATGATGCCATTTTGAAACCTGGTGTGGACATCACCACGATTCTGGAACATGAGGCTCTGCAGCTTTTTCCTCAAGGCAAAGACTCTCTCCCTTGAAAATGTGAGGCTGCAAAGGGTGGAGACCTATTGCCTTTAGTGATGCCCTCAGGCCATCCTTTTGATTCTCTTATTCCTCTGGGCAATGAAGATCCTCTCAGCTCTACCTTTACATCAGACAGCTTTACTGGAGCTTCTTTTCTCACCAAACTCAAAATCTTTTAAGTCAACATGCTGTGCTCTTTGCTCTTGATTCTCAACAAAAATATGACTAAATGCCCCAACAATAGCCATAATACTGCTTCAATATTTGACTGCTTTGAGATAACTTTTGAAAGATTAATCAGTCTGTCATGCTTAATCTCAGTCTCAGGCAATGTTTCTGTACACAACGGAAATGCAGACAAACTTTCAGCTAAGTTGTAGCACAAATCATCCAGAGTCCAACAACCAATGCAGACCTTCTTTTCAGCAGAAACCTCCCCAGCCTGGCCTTTACATGCAAGATTTCTATCAGCCTTCTGGTCTTCTATGTTCTGGATAGGATCTCCCATACAGAACAGCTGAAGCTGTTCCAGTGATTCTCTTGTAGGTGACATGTCCAAACCTTTCCTATCTCTTCACATAAGCCATTCCCCAAAATTTGTAATCGACATGGTCAGGTAGTTCCAGCAATGACCCCATTTCTCAGGAACCAAATTCTGTCTTAGTTACTTTTTTTTCATTGCTGGGACAAATACTGAAGATCAAAAATTAGGGAACGAAAGGTTTATTAGCTCACAGCTACTGAAGGTTCAAGTCCATACTCAGCTGGCTCCAAGGCAGACTGGCACATGGCAGAGAGCATCTGTAGCGGTTCATGCAATGTGTCAATTTGGTTGAATGACTCAGCAGCCCAGTTCCCAGCACAGACACATCAGCTGACAGGTAGAGACTTACACGGAGTGCTTCAGTGAAGTCCAGACTACAGGACTGAATCCTTCAGTCTGGAGTGTACAGACACCCTCTGCACGCTTTCTCATCTGACTCTGTGACTGACTATTGCAAGCCAATCTTATAATTCCTTATAGATTGTATATTTTGTGTTAATAACTATTCCTTATATTATATCTGTTCTGTCCCTCTAAGTAAAACCCTGACCAATACATCAGCCTTCCATGGTCGTGGCAAAGAGCAAGAGCTCCTGGGAGGAGTAGCAGCAGCCATGACTACAGAGAGCAAGTCTGTCTCCCTTAGCTTGCATTCAGGCTATATGCCCCAGACTAGGTATAGTACTCACACCCATAATCCCAGCAGCACTCACACCCATAATCCCAGAAGTACTCACATTCATCATCCCAGTGGATCATGAGTTAATCATAAACTCTAAAAGTCTATCCTTTTACTGTATGAGGCTTGAGGGTGGAGGGTGAGACAACTAGACACAAGCCATAATACACAGAAAACTAGCAATGCTGCTATATTAAAAATGCCATATTAGTAGTGCAATATTAACAGAACTATTGGTCTATATTGCACTATTTTGCTGACTTTGAGTACCTACAATCTTTAGACTGGCTTCAAGTATGAAAATGTCCTATAAAGACTTCTCTGAATACTGCTTCTCTAACTGCAGTAATTCACCCACCCATCTCTGACAAAACAAAACAAAAAGAGGAATGTGTTGGAAGCCACAAAGCTAGGAAATCCATTCATCATGGGTAGCTGGTATATGTACATCATGCATCTTAATTTTTTATGATCATTTGCACATCCTTTGTTGAAACCACTAATCAAAATTGCTTATTTATCTATAAGAAGGCTGGATAGACTATTTTTCCCTGCATTCATATATATTTATTTATTTTTAAGCTGGATTTAAATATGAAATTCATCACATATCAGAGACACTCATTGCCATATATTTGCATGTGTATTCATTAATATGAATGTACAAATAAGTTATTATTTAATAAATTCATTTAGATAAGCGACACACTTAACTATTGACATTTAAAATGTTGAAAATAATTAGTTCCACCAGGATTTTATAAAGCAAATTTGACTCAGATATAAAATTGGTTTCCTACAAGCCATAACTCAGTAGTCTCAGATTTGTTACTGTGACTATGATTTTCAATTCTTGTTCTTCTTTTATTGCAAGTATAAACCAAAAGTCTAGTTTCATAAAGAGGGGCTCTTCTTTAATCTGTATATAAGATTTTTGCCCAATGAAGGACATTTTCTTTAGTATATTTCTTGCATCTTAAGTTATAGACTCTCTTAAAAGTAAAAGTTTTAAATTTTGAAATAATAGATTGTAAATCTTATTTATGCATTTTAATATGTAAATTCATAAAACTTTGCCTAAATCAAGTCAAAATCTTCATCAATGTTTTCCTATAGATTTATAGATTTAAATTTTCTATATAGAAGGGCCGGCCAAATAGCAGCAGACTAAAGCATCTGCTTAGGCAGAGCACAGTGGCCAGGGTTTGATTCTGGACATACTGTGCTGGCCCCGCCCCCAGGATTCGCTGAGAGGGCAATTTAGACTGGGCATGCTGACACACACGTGTAATCCCAGCACTTGGGAGGCTGAAAACAGGAGAATCACTATGAGTCTAAGCTACATAGTGAGACACTGTAGACCTCTTACAAAATACATAAAAAAAGAAAACTCTATATAGATCTGATTCATTTGAAGTTCAGCATTTATGAATCATTTTTATTGTTCTTTTGTTCCATATGTCTATTCTTATATCACTGTCAAACTAGTTTGCATTGTACTTTACAGTAATTTTTGAAATGAATTCTTACGAATAATAGAATATCTTCTTAATTTTTATCTTTTTTAAGTTTCAATTTTTTATTGTTTAAATTTAACAATGGTTATATTACATATTTTCACCATCAGATCAGTTTAGATTAATACATATAGTTATATAAGATTGATCAAACAATTGAACATTAACCCTTCTAAATCTACATTATTTTTTTCCCTTTTCTTTTCCCCTTTCTTTTCTTTGAAAGTTGACATATTGCATATTGTCCTCACAATCGTTCTACAGAGTACAGTGTGTGGGCATGACCCACCTCCCTATTGATGTTGCTCAGAAAAAAAAAAAGGAAAAGAATATACTTCTATTTGGACTAAGAGGAAACAGATACATACACAGTCAAAGGTTTTGCAATTGCAGTGGGCCACCAGTGAAGCTTGTGATGTTGGAGGCTATTGAATCTAAGCCTCCTAAAGCTCATCTCACCAATCTAGCTCTGCGTTTCATGCA
>PVJA010053161.1:0-12104 GCA_004027025.1 Myocastor coypus
TTTTTTTTGTTTTTTGTATCTTCCAGGGTCAAATCCCCTCAGGATTAAGTTTGGGACCACAGGCAGTACTTTGTAGAACTGTTGTTAGTGTCAGCCTTTGGGACAAGTCACGGCCATTGCTTGGCCATTTTGCTTTCTGTGAAAGCCTGAGAGAATGTTTTTCTCTGGGTGACTCTCCTTAGACGCACCACAGTTCATTCATCCCTTTCCAGATTTGTTTTCTAAGTAACAAAATATTGGTTTCTTTTGCTTGCGGGGAGAAATGGTACTATGAAACATGCTTATTTATTTATTTATTTATTTATTTCCTGTATTTAGGGCAGGGCTTATAGGGTCTCACTACGTAGATCAGACTTGTAGTGATTCTCTTGTTGGTAGTCTCACAAGAGCTGGGATTACAGGCATGTGGCACCATGCCCAGTCTCAATTGCCATCTCAGCATGCCCTGTGGGTGGTACCGGCACTGTGTGAAGGGATTCAATCCAGCTGCTGCGCTCTGCCTAAGCAGGTGCTTTAGTCTGCTGAACTATTAGGCTGGCCCACACATGCATATTTAAAAGAAGGTACAGCAATGTTTAATTATCATTTCAAAGAGTTGATTCAAAAGAGCTGGCCAAATAGCACAGCAGATTAAAGCCACCCCCAGGCCTGCTGTGTGGCTGCTGCCCACAGCAATTGAACCTGGGCATGGCAGCCTACACCTATAATCCCAACACTTGTGAAGCTGCAAACAGGCTGATCACTACACGTGCCATCCAGTCGTGAGACTCTGAATACCCAGACCCTTCCCTAAAATATATATATTAGGGGGTTCCTTCAAACACAACCATTTTCTGTTCCTATTCCAATGACATGGGGCCTGGTGGGATGGCTCAGTGGTCTAAAGCGCCCACTTGGGAAAGCTTGGGTGGCTTCAGGGACCGTGGTTCAATCCCCAGTGACATTTGTCACTTTGTTTTGGGCTTTCCACTATTTTTTTTTTTTAGAATTATTTTATTTATTTTTTTCTTGTTTCAGAACTTTTGTTTGTTTGTTCATATTATTTTGATGGCCAGCTCAGCCTGCCCTGAGGGCAGGGCTGGCACAGCATGTGGTGCCGGGAATCAAACCGTGGTCCCTGCAGCTGCCCAAGCTTTCCTAAGTAGGTGCTTTAGACCACTGAGCCACCCTGCTGAGTCCCTTTCCACTATTTTTGATGTACTGAAAATCAGCCCAAGGGACTAAAATCACCTCATTTGGCAACAGGAAGACACTGATCACATAAAACTTGTCTTGCCAACAGCAAATGCTTGGGAAAAGTACATTGAATTCATTTGCTGGTTTCATACATAGAATATTTTTGTGATAGGAACATCCTTTTGGTTCATTGCAAGAAATCAGCCTCCTCTAACTTGATAGGAAGTGCATTAACAGAACTCCTTCACTAAACAGCAGCAAGACTGTAAGATTTGAATCAACGAGTCCAACAATTTTGTTGCTAGGTTCTCAGAGTCAAAGTGAAATAAAATTTTAGAGCAGTCCTTGAGCTAAATCAGGAGAAGTAACCAATTTTGATTTGGCATGGTGTATTGTATAGAAGAGGCACTCGGTAAATGGTTGATGACCCTAACGGTGGTGATACTTTACCAGTGTTTCTCAAAATACGCAACTTCGATTACCTACAATAGGAATGCAGTGCTAATCCATTCAATTCATTCAAGAAACGATGGCTAAGTGTGGTGGCATTGGGGCTTTAGCAGTAAACAGGTAAAACAAAACTTCCTCCTTTCCTGGAAATTACTTTTTGGTTGGATGGAGAGAGCTACAGACTAAGTAAACTATAATATCAATGGTAAATGTCTCAGGGTAAGATAAATCAGTAAAGGGCATGAGATGTTGAAAGGAAGTTAAAAATGCAGGTGAGATGTTCAGAAAACGCCTCCTGAGAAGAGGACTTGTACTGAGGATTGAACTCAGGACCCTGTGCTTACCAGGCAAGTGCTTATTTTACTGAGCTATCTCCCCAGCCTTAAGAGGACTTTTGAGTAAGTAAACATAAAGGTGCAAATTATCTGAGAAAAGAGCCTCCCAAACACTGGTGACAGATTATGCAAAGGCCCTACTTGAGTTTCAAGGAATAGTACAAGTCTGATTAGCTTGGCAAAAGGAGGTAAGAAAAATGAAGAAGCATGACCACAAAAGTCCTTGTAGTCATAGTAGACCATAAAGAATTTTATCTACTGAGAGAAATGGAAAAAGACTGGGCAAGAGTGACTCAACTTAGGTTTTTAACAGTCTCACTCTGGCTGCTTTATTGCAAGCATACAGCACACAAGCAAAGAAGGGCAAAAGCAGGAAGAGGAGCTACTTACTTAAAAAAGTAAATTTTCAAATTTGTGTTTTTACCCAGGCCCCTGAGTGATTCTTAAATACAGTAAGATTTAAGATCTACAATTTGAAATTCCCTAACCAATGGAGGCCCCCCAAAAGATTTTGTCCAGATTACTTGATAACCACTAATATATCACTTTGTTTTAGCTCTGAAGAAATGCTCTAAATCATTTGACATCTAATACCCTATTGATTTGGCCCTGCATACTTTAACCAGTGGTTAAGGAAGAAAAGTCCAGAGGGATCTTGAACCTCTGCTCTGTGACATATGACATGCTCTGAGAGAGGATTCATCTACCCAGAAATAGACTAGAGTCATATAATCACACAGTGCTAGTTATGATGTGCTAATTAGGGTCCAGTGTGAGTATCCCACAAGTGTTTTAAGTCAGGATTTGGTGCTGAAAGAAATGACCAGAAGACCCGATGAATTTTGTTTCAGAGGTTTCACTGAGACTTGTCTCTCTCGATGTGAGCCCCGACCCTCAGAAGTATCTCACTTTTATTTAGGGCCAATGAATGAACGTGCTCAGGTGCATAATTACTTTAGTAAAAAGTGCTACAATCTCTGACCTCCATTTGCCTATCCTAGGTTAACACAAATGTTAACTGAAAAGATTCCAAGCAGAAGACAACCATTAACATTCCAGACTAGGTAGAAGACTATCAAGGAGCCCTCAGGATAAACTGTCATCTGCCTCCTTGAATCCTGGCTTACTAGAATCCCCAAGTAACAGACTACAAAGTGTCCCTGGGCTTTGTTTATTATTCTCAGCTTCTTAAGATGCTAGTTTCTTATTTCTACACACAAGCATGCCAAGGGTCAGCATTTAGCTAAACTATAAGAAGAGATTTTTCTCAATTTTTAAAAAAAAATTTTCTTTTTAAATGATTGTAACTAAGAACTTGGGTATAATTCTATATAGATTCTAAATGTATATAGCATATGATTTATTCCAAACATATACATGTAATAATAATGCTCAGTACTTTTGATACGCTAAAAATATATTCTCAATTTTTTCACAATTCCTTCTGAGTACAACTAACAAATAGCATTTGCTTTTTATTTTTATTTATTATTATTTTTTATTTTAAAGAAGAAAAACAAAAACTGGAACAAATAAGAACAAAGACAGAAGCAAAGCTATACAAGACAGTTTAATGGTTCAGAATTTGAGAACCAGAATGAAATATTAAAATGGTTGTTATAGTACATATTGGTATTGTCAAATTTAATACTAGCATTTGTATAGTACTGTATAACCAAGATAACAAGACCCACTTCCACAATAAAATACACGAAATTTTTTACTTTATTTTCATAGTACATGCACATATACGCCCCTATATATTAACTACTTTGCAATTTATTCAAAAGCAGAGATAAATAATGTGTTTCTTTTTCTTTCTTCTTTTAACATTTAGTATAGGGTCCTCACTACACAGCGTGGACTCGTAGTGATACTCCGGTTTTGAGCTTCCTCAGCAGTGGGATTACAGGTATGTGCCACCATGTAAAGTCTCTGTTCCATTTATTTTTATTTTTTTAAATATAGTTTTGAAGTATTTTGTGTGGCCTTTCCAAATCCTGCCCACAGTAGGTAGGCATACAGGTAAACTCTTACCTGATCACATACATGCCAATCTAGAGCAAAGAAACACCAACAATCAGAGATCAGATATTTTGCTCTTACATTTATTTAAACTCTTTCCATTCATGCAGAACCATAACTTAAAATTTCAAGAAGTTAAACCTTCATAAGTAAAAGGGGCATAAATATATTAAAGTGGACTTACAGGGCCAACAATTGACTTTTCAGGAGGACATTAGCCTCTGGCTATTTTTCCTTGAGCACAGTTTCCCAAGGGTTTTGATCATGAGGACCCGATTCTGTGCGGATTTTTCCAAAGACACATAAGGTAAACTGCATTTTTAAAGAGCATTCATTGCTAACAGTTGCCCAAGTACAGGCTGTTATTTTGGAGAGAGTACAGATAACTGATTATAAATAATGGATACTGATTACCTTCTTGAGAAGAAGAAGGCTCGAGGTGTTGAAGTTTAAGGCCAGTGTCTAATCTCTGAGGCTTTGTGTACAGAAATAAATAGCAGAGGACACAGACGCTGATGACAAAGGCGAGTAAAACAAGGGCTGCAATTCCCAGCCCAACCAGTGCACCAATGCTGAGGGACAGAAGACACATGAGTTGGTTTGCATATCAAGGAGAAGGGTTAAAAGCATGAATTCTTGTTCTGTCATTCATAACCACATTATATTTTAGCATAAACAGTAAGCGGCTGAAATATGTAGCTTGCTTTTTCTTTACCCTCAAACATATATTTTCTTTTTTTTTCTATAGTTTTGAGATTCTTTGAAAGTATATTAATAAGGAAGACCTTACAAATTCATTATACAGGTAAAAAAAGATTCACAAGATTCTCTAGGTAGTTCAAAACTATCTCAATCTAATATATTTGTTATTATTATGTTTTAGAAGGAAAGATCAAGTTTTTAAAATAATGAATAGAAAAATATTTGCTTCTGTGAAAGCTGTAAAGCAAATGTTTATCAAAAAATACAAATTTTGGGAGGCTGCGGAGATGGCTCAGTAAAAAAAGTGTTTGCTTGGTAAACGAAGGGGCCTGAGTTCAATCCCTGATCCCACACACACAAAAAAAAAGTTTTTGGAGACATGTATGTAAGATGCTATTTATTGTTACACAAAATTACAACTATTACAAAAGAGAAGGTTTGAACTAAAGGAAAACAATGGCTTAGAGAATATATGTGAAGTCCAAATTTAATCTAAACTTTTTCTTTTGAGAACGGTATCACACCGGAGACTTCTAATCTAAAGGAAGTAATTCATACTTTTCTCTAAAATTAAGGTGCATATTTGATTGTATTTGCTTTGCACTAGCTTACAATAACTCCTTTAATGAAGTTACCTTCAATGGAAATCATTTGAAAAGTAATATATTTTGCATATGCTGCAAACTTAGCAATATTAAATGGGAAGAGGAACTTGAAAACAATTTTTTTTTTTACAAACATCATCTTGGAAACGTACTATGCAACATAGGTCATTTCTTGAAATATGTGTGTGTCTGTCTGTCCTTGTGTGTAAATATCTATAACAACATTTTAAGCTACTCAAGATATTTTGGTTTTTCCAGTGTTGTGTGGATGTATTAAGATCGTTTATATACTAAGGTTGTAAAAAATATTCAGCACCTGAAAATAAATGACAATTAATGCTGAATGATTTTGCTGTAGTAAGGTGGAACACACATCCTTAAAAACTAATAATCTCTTATTTCATTACCTCCCTGCCTTGGCTTCTGTTCTCTCCCAGCAATTAGGAACCAGACAAGCAAAAGGAAGGGGAAGGACAATCTGGCCAGGAGTTCCAGGGGCATTGTAGCTTTGGGAGGAAGAACACTATTGAACACGAAGGCTACACTTAGCTCACTTGTCCTTGTTTGAGGAAATAAAGCATTTCTGCAAATAAGAAGTTGTCTCCCGAGACATAAGGCTCCCAGAGTTCTTCTGCTTGGTTTACTAATGTTGGCCCCATCCCTGAATTTAAAACTGAGAAATGTTATGGCAGAATCTGTGATTTAAACATAGGGTTTGCCCTTACTTTCCTCTAAGGGGATAGGATTTCTGTCTGGAAAGTGCTTTTACGCTTGTTTGCATCAAAGGTGACTTTTGTAGATTATGTCAGGGAGTGTTAGGATCACTTCTCTATACAGGAACACACAGACATGTAGCCCATTTATTATTTAGTGCACGAGACCACTGGGAGATTAGACACCTGGACAGACTCCTGACATGAGAATTCCATTATTAAAACATCTTCAAAATAAAACAAAAAGTCATTTAAACAATTAAAATATAAAATTATTAATTTTATTAAATTCAGCATAACATGAACTTTAACACTCAAAGCAAAAATCTGCCCTAATGCAGCTTGAAGTACAAACAAAAAGCATGTCCTTTCTGCTTTCTGTCAAGAAAGAACATTCTTCATAATGTGGGCCCTGCTGTCTCAGCTCTCAGAGCTCCATACATTATAAAAATATCACTTAAATATGTGAAATCTAGTCATGAAATTTGAGTATAAATGGGGCTCTAGGAATTTGCTAAAATATGCATTTTAGCAAATGCTTCCTGAGTCTTCATTTATGAACAACTCTGCCCAATGGACATTATTTTCCTAGATGCTAGAAAAAAACTATCAAAGGAAATTCAACGACATTAGGGATTTATAAGATAAGACAAGAAGAGTGGGGATCAGACTGAAAAGAGAAAACTATTCTTTCTTAGGGCACTAGATGGTGGGTGCTTTTCAAGTCCCAAGAGAGGCCAAAAGCTGCCAGTATGGCACTGTGACAGTTCTCCTACCTGGCCACTTCACTTACTCCAGCCACTGTTGAATCTCAGGACAAGGGCTGGGAACTTCTGGGTTGTAACTGAACTATTTGAAATTAGGACAAAAATGAAGCACTAACACATTTACCTCCTTGTGGGATGCCTGGGGCCCACTAAGCTCCAGAATCCAAGGTTTACCACTGCCAACTGAGGTCATCGGTGAAAGTCATTCTTCTATTTCCCAGGAACTGAGTGGTACTGTCCACTTCTTCAGTGCTAAATGAAGACCCCTGCTAGTGTTTCACTCCTTTGTGCCCTCATAAATCTTAAAAATGTTTTATATCCTTGGCTGTATGTCACTTTAGAGCTATTTAGGGATCTCAGACTCTGGGCCACAGTTTCTAGTTGACTTTGACTTAGGCATTGCCAGTCTCTCTGTTGGAGGTGCTGTGCCATTACTAATGCCTGCAAAGACTAAAAGGCAGATTACTACTCTGTTCAAAAAGGCCAAATAACAGGGTTATCTGTAACACAGATTTCTTTTCCAAATAATCTAGTGAGGATTAACTGGAATTCTCTGCTTTTTCTTTTTTCTTTACTATTCTAGCACAACTTTGTGAGGTGAACTTACTGAAAGGTAGCAACACCTTTTGAATCATTTTGAAGCTTTCAAGACAGAAAAAAAATACTTTGCTGTGTCAAGCAATAAGATTTAGTAATGTGGTATAAAATCCAGACATATGTCAAATTCTGTATGATGCCAAGAGTTTGGGAGAAATTCTTACTAGTAGAATCTCTCTCTCTCTCTCTCTCTCTGCATATTTTCCACAAGCAAGCTAATAAGTTTGTAAGAAACAACTTAGGATGAAAGTGGAAATTATTTTTCCTACAATCTTGAGACCTCACTCATTTTCCAGCCCCCAAAAATTACAGAATCAACTTCAGTGTTTTCAGTCTTTTAGAGTGGAGGGTAGGAAAAGCACCTAATAATAAAAAGGTCTGCATAAGTACTTGCTGGAATAAGTAAAATTACCATCACAGGGAAAAAAAATATGAAAGGCTCCACCTTTGAAAGTCTTTGTTGCTTTCTAGCATTGGTCAAAGACCCAAGGTTCGAGAAAAGAGCCGTCTTGCAACTTCGTGCAGTATGTGATCAACGCAACTAAACGCTGTACCTTTGTGGGGTGTTTTTTGTTTGCTGCGGTGGAGTCAGTGTCAGATCTTCTAAAAAGAGTAAGTTATAAAGCACACTGTCCTCTGCATACCCGTGAACCGCCCCACACGCTTTTCCCATCTTAATTTAATACCAGAGTTCACATGCCCAAGGAAACTTAATACCTTTTTAAAAATTTAATTTAATTCTCTTGTTTCAGAACTTTTGTTTGTTTGTTTGTTTATTTTTATGGCTGGCTCAGTCTGCCCTGAGGGCAGGGCTGGCGCAGCATGTGGTGCCACGGGGATTGAACCGCGGTCCCTGCAGCCGCCCAAGCTTTCCTAAGCAGGCACTTTAGACCACTGAGCCATCCTGCCGGGCCCCGAGACACTTAATACCTTGATAGTGGCTTTTTTTTTTTTTGGTCTTTTTGAGACAGGGTCTTGCTATGCAGTTCAGGCTGGCCTTGAGCTCACTTTGTAGCCCAGGCTGGTCTCCAACTCTCACGGATCCTCCTGCCTCAGCCTCCTAAAGCGCTGGGATTACAGGCGTGCGCCAGAAGGAGCCTTCTTTCTGCTCAAGTGCGCCCAAAGAAGGTGACAATACAGATAACACTAACAGTAATAAAGCAGCCGACCTGCTGGACAGAGCCGAGCGCGGTCCTTCCCGCCCCACGGCGGGATCCCAGCGACGTCTGGGAGAGTAGGTCAAGCGCTCCTGCAGCCCGCTGCAGCCCCCTGCTCCCGCCCTCCTACACGCCTGCTGCAGCCCCCTGCTCCCGCGCTCCTACACGCCCGCCGCGGCCCTTGCTCCAGCGCTGTTGCCCGCGGGAGGTTTCTCCCTGGGCCTCACGCTCCGTCGGGGGCGCTGCGTGCCGCCCGCGGGACCTGGCCGAGCCCGTCGCCTCCCGGCCCGGCCGTCCCGCGCCCCGCGCTCCCCGCTCACCTGAGGCTCCACATGTAGCTGTGCTCGTAGGGGAAGTAGCTGCCCGGCTCGCTGCAGCAGTACTTGAGGTCGGCGAAGCCGCAGCAGTAGCGCAGCGCCGCGCCCTCGCCGCGCCGGGGGCAGCGGAAGGGTGGCACGAAGGTGCGGTTGAGGCTGTAGTAGCCGGAGCACAGGCGGCCGCTGGCGCTCATGCTGGGCAGCGGCCCCGCGACCCGGGGTTCGCGCTCGCCCGCGCCCGCTCCCCCCGGTCGCCTCGCCGCTCCGCCGCGCTCCCCGCGGCGCCCCGCGCCCGGCTCTCGGCCTCCTGCGGACTCCGCGCTTCCCCTGCGTTGCGCAGCGGCTGCGGCGGGTCCGGCCCGAGAGGGGAGGAGGCGCAGGGCCCGATGCAGAGGGGCCGAGGTTGTGGCTCCGTCTGCCCGAGGCAGGAAAGGGGCGTCAAGGCAGAGGACAGGGCGAGACTTCCCAGCGTGCAAGAGTGGACAGCGTGACACAGCTGCACCCTGGCGAGGGCGGCGGCTGCTGGCTTTATTTGACGACTGCTCGGGAAACGGTGCAATCGGAGAGTTTTAGAATCAACGAGAAACTAACTTTTCTCCAAAAACTAGTCGTAGTGGAGTCTCAGTTCAGCTCAACAACATGTAAAGGGTAGCAAAGGCAAGCAACAGATGGAGGTGAAGAAAAGGGAGAACTTTCTAGAAAACGAGGCACAAAGAGGAGAAAGGGCTTCAAGTAGTTTTGATTGCAGCAGAAACGACTCGTGTCCCTTTTTTTGCTTGGTATTCTGGTTTTCCCGATAGGTCTGTTTGGCCTTTTAAAGTAGCAACAGCAGCCCTTGCTCGTTTTAATACTTTAAGCAATAATACCTAAGCACGTGAAAAGAAAAATACTAATAGCTTTTCTATGGGAAAGCAGGAGGCTGACATTCGTAGACTTCTCAAGCAAGACACAGAGGCTGCTTGCCCGCACGCACCCAAACGCACAGAAACGCCCGCAGAGGTGCCAGGCTTGACGCCCAGAGGTCCCACCCGCTCCTATTGCTTGTTTGAATTGCCCCACATTAGGGTCCCATTCATTCCTTGTCAGAATCCCTCCTCTCAGAGGAGGCTGAAGGCCCGGATGTAAGGTAGGCCAGTTCCAGCAGGTGCTTTTCTGAACTCTTGAAAGCCTAGGGTCCCTAAGTCCATCAATAACATTTTTTATTTTCTCCTCTTCTGGTACTGCAGTGATTGTGAACCAAAGCAGTACTCCCCAGTGGGGTAATATTTGGGAAATAAAAAGATGCTTCTGGGTGTTTTAACAGGGTACCTTAGTGGCACTGAAGAAAGTGAGATAATGTTGGTGTAAGCAACATGGCTGTTGAAGGCCAGCCAAATCGCTCAGCAGATTGAAGCACCTGCAAGCAGGCTCAGGGGCTAGGGATTCGATCCCTAGGCCTGCCATACCTGCTCCACCCTCCAGCTCTTTGGAGGCTGTAAACAGGCAGATCACTATGAGTCTGATCTAGTAGTGATAACCTGTAGGCCCTTCCATAAAAAATACAAACCAAACAAACAAAAAGCCATGGCTTTTGATATAGTTGTGCATGAGTATTTACATATGGAAATGAATATTTTATTATGCATTATACTTATTTCTTCATATTATAGTAAAGTCACTATATATAACCAGTATATTAGTTTACTAGAGCTTCTGGAATAAAATACCTCAGAACAGTGGCTGAATAATAGATCTTTCTCACAGTTGTGGAGGATGGAGCCTGAGATTAAGCTGTCAGGAGGGCTGACTGCTTCTGCTCTGTACAGGGAAGACCCTGTCCCAGGCCTCACTCCTGTGTAGATGGCTGTCTGCCCATGTGTGTCATCTGCATCTCTTCACATGTGGTGTGTATCTATGTCTCAATTTCCTCTTCTTGTAAAGACATCCCATTTTTTTTATAAATATTTCTTAATTTTTCCCCTCATTATCTTGAAATAAAATTCATACATCATAATGATGTACCTACCACCCAATTCCCCAGTCAAGTCCATGGTATACAAGGAGCCAGACTGGCTGTCCTCCTGAGGACTGATGTAGAAAGAAGTGTCAGTTTTCACTCAAGACTTGAAATGCTTAGCCTATAATCTAGTGCAGCACTAAGCTGCAAAGGCTCATGGTCCAGCATACAGGGCCAGGGTGCTACCTTCTCTTTTGGGATGAGCACCATGGAGCCAAGATGTTCAAGGAGTTTGTGCCCTCATGCGACAACTGAAGCTGTTGATCTGGTACAGAATCAGAGCCTGAAGTACACCACCTGGAGACCAAGTCAGTGCCTTTTGAAGACAACCCCGTGGGAGGTAGTTACTGTCATTAACAGATGGCACAAATGCACCAGTGAAACCTTGTCATACCATCAAACACTTGGGACTCAAGCTGAGAATAGAGATTTTGCCAGCCCTTCTATTCAAGCTAAGGATCAATTCCTTGTACAGGTTACTATTTCATAACACAACTCAGGTGCTGGTGTCTGTTCCTACCCTTTTCTTGGAACTCTCAGGATACAAGAAGAGGAAGAAGGGTCTCCTGCTCTACTGAGGAGGCAATGTGATTAGAGTTTTGTATTTTATTTTCTATTCTCTAAGAAGTTTTCCCTCAAATGCAGTGTATTCATTAAATTATTAACTTGCTCTACTAGTCACTGTTGAATGTTCCATGCCCTTCCCCATGACAAATAGAAAGGTTCCTATTTATTTTTCATTTCCTATGAATCAGCTATTAGCAAAAAAAAAAAAAAAAAAAGTAACTCACCCTTCCTTTTTCTCCCAAATTTAAGTGGACACTGTGAATTGATTTTTGGCATTTGGTGTAAATATGGGAGAAGCATTGTTGAAACTAGGACTAGGTTTGATGAGCCTGGTTGGTCCCTGTATTAGTTACTTTTTGCTCGTTGCTGGGACAAATACCTGACACTCAAAATGAAGGAAGGAAAGGTTTATTTAGCTCACAGTTCGTGGAGGTTTCAGTCCATATTCGGTTGGCCCAAGGCTGAGTGGAGCAGGGCGGAGAGCATCCAGTTCATGGAGGCAGAACAGCAGCAAAATGGTGGCAGAGGCAGCCAACCAAACAGGGCAGCAGAGCAGCAGCACCAGCTCGAGCTCTAGTCTGTCTCTCTGTCTCTCTTTATACTACATTCAGGCTCTCCACCTTAGCTCCCGCCCTAGGCTACACCCATAATCCCAGAAGTACTTCCACCCATAATCCCATCAGTACTAAAACCCATA
>PVJA010053162.1:0-12092 GCA_004027025.1 Myocastor coypus
TTTTTTTTTTTTTTTTTTTTAATTTTTTTTCTTGTTTCACAATCTTTGTTTATTCACTCATTTTTATGGCTGGCTCAGCCTGCCCAGAGGGTAGGGTTGGTGCAGCATGTGGTGCCGGGGATCGAACCGTGGTCCCTGCAGCCACCCAAGCTTTCCCAAGCAGGCGCTTTAGACCACTGAGCCATCTTGCCGGACCCCCTTTATTCTATTCTAGCTACATGTTGATTTTTTTCTTTTCTTGCCCTATAAGACATACTCCTATTTCCAGCCAGACCAGTAGTTCTCAACTGTGGTTCTTTATCTTCCCAGGGTATTTTTCATAGTGTCTGGAAATATTTTTGGGTGCCACAACTGGGACAAGTCGGGTGATATATAATGGATGGAGGCTGAGGATGGTGCTACAGCAAACTGGACTATCCCCACTGTAAATTTTTTTTTTTCGGGACCAGGGTTCAAACACATGAACTTGCACTTGCCAGGCAGGCATTTGTGCCACAGAGGTATCTCCCCAGCCCCTTCCACTGTGCAGATTTATCTGACATATATTGTAAACATGACTGCAGGTTGTGAAAACCTGGATTGTCCATATGCTGACTCTCATCTCCTTCACATCTGTGCTCAAATGTCATGTTTTTTTTCCCCTCAAATGTAAAGTCTCAGTGAGACTTGCCCTGATCACTCTATCTAAGCAGACTCCCAACTCCATTTTTGTCCTTTTGCACAATACTTATTCCCCTGTTCTAAGCTATATTAATCTTCTACATACTGCATTTATTGTTCATTTTCTGTCTGCCCTTTAAGTTGTAAGCCTTACAAGAACAGTTGTGGTTATTAGCTTTGTTTATGACTGTAATGAGGAGAATGTAACAGTGAGCCTAATAGTAGGTTCACAGTACATTTTGTCATATGAACAAATTTAATATTCTGTAGTAAAAGATTTATAAAAGAGCTTTGGTGAGCTATGAAACCTTTAGTCCCCAATTGCTCCTCAACATCTTCTTTAGGGTTTCCTTAAAAGCTTATAATCATTTTAGCAAGCTCATTAGTTTGCATTATACTCAGGGGTAGTGTGAGGTTCTGGGCTAGGAGAGCTCCTTCTGAATCTTATGACCTCATCCTCAAGCACTATTGAAATGCTTTTGAAATAAGTAAAACAACATCATTAAGAATCTCTGTTTTTTTCTTCAGGAATGAGTTAAAGATACTGAGCATTTAGACAATTTTTTTATCCAACAAATTTATCATATGTCACTGTACTTAGATTATAGTATATTAAAATAATGATCAGTATAGGAGATTTACTAATTTTAAACTCTAAAATCAAGGAAATAATAGATCCCCTATCTTATTGATGCTATTTTTGAGTACTGATGTATATATTTCTCATTTTTTATTCTCAGTCTGAACATATTATTTGCTCTGACAGCTGAAAGTCAGTAGGCCTTTGTAGTTGTTTTCATTGTCCTTATATTCATTCCATAGCAAAGTTTTCTTTTTTATACCAAGATAATTTTTATGAAATAGATATCAATGGAATGGAAAGTTTGGCACTGGCACAGGGTGGCTCTTGACTGTACTCCTTCTTTAAGAGCAAAATTTGCTTTTCTAATGGGGGTAGAAATAATTCATGTGGAAAAGTTCAAAAGATATTTCTCATTTTCCTAATTTTGCAAGTGTGCACTTTCAATCCCATTATTCCCCTGCCCCCAACCTTTTCCACTCACACTTCATTTTCTCATTACACAGGCAGTCTGGAAATCCTGCTCCAGGGAGCCGTGCGTTCTCCAGTAAATTATAGGTTTTGAGATGATAGCAATGTGTTGTCTGGGCACTCGCTCTGGATCCTTCCCTTTCTTCCAAACATGTAATATTGATTTGCTGCTTAGTTGTCTAGGGGCATTCTCTGCATCCTTGTCTCTCTTAAGCCTAATGAAATAAAAATATGGAAATCATTGTTCTCTTTATTTCCATGAACAGTAAGGTTGGTTGCGACACAAGGGAATGAAACTGAAAAGTGCCTTTTTACTTTTAAGCATAACTTTAAAACTAAATCTTCAGACCAATACTCTGGAGACATCTCAACAAATGCCCTGTGATCTTTAGGCGAATATCAAGTTATTTTTTTCCCTCTTTCACCCTTTTAAACATCAGTAGCTTTATTGCTTCTCTGTAAAGTAAGAGACATAGCCAGTTTTTTTCAGAATCAGTCATTACATATGACTTCCATTATGATTTTTTAAATTTCTATTAAGCAAAAAAATTTTAAGGTAAAATACTTCCTTACTTTTGTAAGATTTTAATGTATCTAAGTAAACTGTTAACTTTATAGAGACCCTGAGAAATTTTAAAAAATGAATGTGGACATTTTCACATTTATTATTTTGCTTTACTTCTCAACTTTTATCTTCTCTTGATCATAAAATTGTTTTCTTGGTTTGGTAAGAACACAGGTACTGTCCAAACTAGAAGTGATTTCAGAAATTATATTGTACTGAAAACATATATCTAGGAAAGAAATCCTAGACTTCCTAGGGCTGATGAAGAAGCTTGGCAGAATAAATATAGCTAGAGTACTACAAAGACATTAACATGCATGTGCATTATAGAGTCTTACTTAATTCTTCATTCTTGATCTGCTAATAGGTAGTATTTTGGCAGTTCATCTCTCAGAGGTGTATGTATGTTTATATATCTTATACAAGTAGAGAAACATGAATATATTATTAATCTACTTACAACCCTGGGCTCAATAGATGGGCAATTAGCAGAGTTTGAGAGTTCTTATATGCTTCATATTTTGCAAACAGAGCAGCAAATCAATTGTGAAAATCATTAAACAATAGCAGACAGAAATAAAACATCTCAAATTATCTTTCTAGAAGAACTCTAGGATGCCAGTCAAAGAACAGCATATAATTAAAAAAGCTGTCACCAGGCTAAGGTGCTCTGAAGAAAAAATTTGCTAAGCCTAAGACAAGAAACAAGTGGAAGGCACTCGGGTTTTGTTTTTAATCATACCAAGTGACGTTAAGGGAAAAAACGTGACTGTAGGTTTACTTCCTTATAATGGCACATGATCTCGGTGACTCATAAGGGGGAAGTACAAATTTTTAAGATGGCTTATGCTCAGAAACAAAAACCAAGTCTCTTTTTTTGTTCTCCTAGTGATATATGCCAAAAAATAAGAGTGGGTTCCTAGTCAGAGCTCTCTACGATGCATGTTTTCTTTCTTTAACCAGCTGTAGCTAATTGCATGTGGACCGCCTCTTATGCTGAACATGAAAAGGAAACCTGTAATTTATTGCAACAGACTGTACCCTTTCTGCTGTGCAACTGCTTTTTCTGTCATGTCAATGAGTACATTTCTCATGGCGCATTGGCAACTCAGAGAGTGGAAAGCAGCATTAGGGCGGTGGGGCAGGGAGGAGAGAGAAGACTGTTGCAGAATCCCTTCATAGACTATACTCAAAGCTCAGTTAAAGAGTAAACTAGAAACAGAATTTCCCTTTGCAATCGGCCAGGAGCACTTTTTTCCCTATTGTTTACACAAAGTTCTTTGAATCAACTACACTCTGACTTACTAAGATACAAGCATATGTTACATGTGACATTTAGTACAGGGTTCATTTCTCTTGAGAAATCATCTTCACATGTTCAAAGGAAATCTCTCACTGAAAATGCAGTACACACATATATGTACAACCACCATTCTTTCCATGGACCTTCAAGTTTTTGAGATTCTCAAGAGTTCATATAGGTATAAAGAAGGCATAAAATAAATCAGCCTGATTTTTATGACTTAGACCTGCCCGATGAGATGTTTACTAGAAATTTAGTTCCTAACGAACTGGACTTCTCCCTGCCCTGAGGCCCACTTGTAAAAGCTTGTCAGTGAGATGCCCTTCTTTTGTTGAGTGGAAATCCAAATTAAAAGACATTCTATTTTGCAGCAATGGAAAGAAACAAGTTGAGAAAATGCCATATATGTTTTCCAATTGACTCATGATCCCCTCAATGGTCCTTTTGTGTGAGGGTGGTAACTTTTCCCTGGAAGCTCTGACAAGTTTGCAGGAGGGAGCCTAAGGATATCAATTCCCAAACAAGGCAGTGGGAACTCCCCAGGAGTCATCAAACTGCACTGTTCTAGTTCTGCTGGGTAAATGTATTACCAGAAACCATATAAATGGGGGTAGATTGTATCCTGCACTTATGCTCTGACACCAAGCTCCCCAGTTACATATATAGTTCCTCAGGTAGGTCCTGTGCTTATTCAACCTGGCTCCTGGACTGCTCTGTTTAGATTGTTTCCAATCTTATCACCTTTCCTGCCCAGTTTGAATCAGCTACAAATGTCCCTGTGTGAGTCAAGAAGCAAATCCCTATACCATTTTGTTTCTGTGTATTATTAGACAACGCCATTAAGAAAATTGGTAAGTTATGTCCAATATTGGATAATATTAAAGTACCATATTCTAAAGTTAAAAAATCCAACTGAGCCATATGTGTGTACACACAAACATATGAGTGTGTGTCTGAATAGGCACAGTATATCTCAGGGGTAAGTAATGAATAATGAGCTAAGAGTTACTGACTGGAAAACCATGGTACAATTGCATGCATACCATTTCACATGATTTCTACTCTATATCCTTTGTAGAAATAAGGAACAGAGACAGGACTTCTGAAAAATCTTGAAAAGTGAATAGTGACCAGTTTTCCAACTATAACCCTCACAAATAAATTTTGTATTTAATCACTTGTGTTACGTTTCCATAGGGCTGTACTTTCTGCCTCAGCAGATATATGACATTTTTTTTAAAGTCAGAATAAAGGCATCCATAAGGCAAAGTCACAAAACTATCTCTGCCTACTGTAATATATGCATTGAGTTATAGAAAACCCAGAATTATCATAATTATGGTGACTTCTTATTTTCAAACCATTGAAGCATGAAAATGTTTTTGCATTAGAAAAGTTTAAACAGAGAGAATGAACAATTCCACTTGGCTGTTAAAATTTGTCTTATGAGTAGTTTTGGAGTAAATCAGATAAAAATTAGTCTCCTAAGACTTTAATCTCTAGAAAATCTGTGCTTTTATTGCTGCTTCATAAAAATATGTAAAATGTTGATTTAGTTTTTTATCAGCCCTGTGAAAATTTAACATTGCACCCTTTACTTTCAAATATTTTCTTAGAAAAGCTTTTGAAGAGTTACATAGAATGTAAGACTTCAAGAATTTGAATTGTATTTCATGACATTATATTTAATGCAAGAAAGTACTAAAGCATTTGAAGTTACAAATAAAATTTAGGTCTCAAAGCTTGTGGGAACACTCCACATTGTTGTTTTTATTAGTACTGGGGTTCTTGAAATCATTTCTTCTGTGACTAATTGTCTTAGGAGGAATAATCTATCAACAGCTATTTATTCTCGGGGCTGAATGAGAAGTAATCGTTTATTGACACTAAGAAGTTTCAGCTTTATTCAGAAGCCAAGACAAATCACTCAAAATACCACACCATATAAGATGGAGCACTATGCTATAAGGTACAAGATTTAGCTGTTAGTAGAGTAGGGAGCTAATAAGGGCTTCTGCAGTCTAGGAAAGATGCATGGCAGAAATGACGGTGAATCTTCAGGATCATCTCAAGTGGTAGACTCCCTTAAATACCTGGAGGTCAGGAAACCTTTGAGTCATATTGATATTCCTAAGGCAATAATGTATACACATCCCAACAAATGCAGCTTTGTAAAAACTTGTGAACCAACTAATGGCTTTATTTAATTGGCAGAGGGAAAAAAATAGAAAGAAGCAAGAGAATGAAAGAGACATTTGTTGAATCTTAGATGCCAGACAATGGGCTGGAAGCATTCCTTGTATGAATTACACCCTTAACGTTCACAATGACCCAGTAGGCTGTTTATTATCCTCATGCTACAGATGAAGACACTAAGGCTTGGGGATTAATTATCTTGCTTGTGGTCACACAGATAATGACTGTGGGAGCCAAGATTTGAACTTAAACAGATTTCATGCCAAAACCCACACTACTTTTAGCAAAGCCTTTATGAAAAATATATTCTTTGCAGTAGAGAAGCATTGTGAAATTTCTGTCACTTCATCTAACTTTATAAAATCAAACCAATATCCTTCTTTAGACTTTGTTTCAATTTGGAAGTCTGTAAGTATGATAGCTTTCCTGTTAGCAAAGCATTTTCTATTTGCAGTAAGTAGCACTTGCTGAGAGTGCATATAGAAAATAAGGCTGCTTCATCATGTGAGGGACAGCATTGTGTAGGGATAGTGGACAACTGGGGCTCAGCCTAGCTGCTGCATCTAAGGCACCCACATCATACATCCTTATCAGGGCGCAAGATTCTTGGTTCTTTAGTTCTAATCATCTCTCCTTGCTCCTCCTTTCTATTCACACTGCTTATAGAGCAGTCTCCAGACAGGCTCAATCTGACTAAATAAGAGTTATACAATAGAAGTAAGTTCTGTTTACAATCTCAGAAAAGTGTTGTCATAACGGATGACCAACACTGTGGCTTTCCCCCAGTACATAATCAATACATTCATTGTGGGGAATTGCTACCTATACATATCACATCTTCATCCTTTTCACCTTTCCTTCCTCTCACTTCCCTCTCATACCCCCATCTTCAGAACATCTTTCTGTCTCCACAAAGTCTATTGCTGTTTTCTCTCTTCTTCCTTTTGTTTAGCTTCCAACTGGCTTATACCTTGGAATTTTCATATAACAAAAGCCTTGTGATAGTTAACCTCTGTGTGTGTAATCTCATTTAGCACTATGACCTCAAGATACATCCATTTTTCCACTCAGCATCATTTCAGTGACAAATTTTGGGCTAAATCGTGATGTCAACTCACTGATTTTTTCTACCTTTTAGTTTGTGTGACTATTCTAAATCTTCTATGAACTCTCTTTTGACATGGGGAAGAGAGACAACCCTAGAAGTGGCATTATAGTTTCAACTGATATTGCCAGAAGCCTGCATGGGAGCGTTCTATTGATGCCATACAAATCTGGAATCTAGCCAGGCAAAGGTCCTATGGGGCTGACATTTAAAGCTAAGAGGAGTCATGTCTTACATAGAAATAAAATAAAAGGAAAATGTATAACTTGAGGTCATTTAGTAGGCTTGCTAAGGTACAGGCATTCAAAATTTTCTGAGTTATTTATTTTGTGATGGTCTGGGATCCAGGTTCAGCGCAACTTATGCATGTGGATAAACCCTCTTTCAGCTGGACCTGTGCACTTGACACTTGCAAGTGAGTATACCTGGACACATGAGGATCAGTGGCCACTGACAGAGCCACACCGGTGCTGAAAAGTACCACAAAGCTGGTGCTCACAGGCACCAGGCATCCCAGGCCACATCAAAGTCCCTAAAGAAAGTTGGTTTCATAGCCATTTTCATTGTTCTTTTATGTTACTGTGACAGAGGTTTCTGTGGTTAAAAAAAATCACAGTGTATCTGCCACCAATTCATTCAGGATAAGGTACCCAGAACTTTAAAGAAGTTTAAAGAATATTAGAGGACCAGTGAGGTGCTTCTGTTTGTCACTGCTGTACACCAATATCTAGCATCAAGATACTATGTGGAAAAATTTTTCAGAACTAATATCCAGGCTTGAGATAAGGCATAGCCATATTTTAAAGGTAAAAAAGAGTTTTTAAACCTTACGCATTACCTCTGGGTTTCTCCTGTTTTTTTTTTTTTTTTTTTTTTTTTCCTTCCCACACCCTTTGTAATGCCATGGTTTCCTTTCTGTGGCTGTGACATACATCCATGGCATGTTAGCAGCATGTTTTCATGTGGTACAGGAAACTCCCCAGATTCCAGGCTGCTTTTTCCTTGCAATTTTATGTTCTCTGTGGAATATGTTGTTCTAGCTAGAGTTAAAATAAAGCAAGGCTGGGAGCAGAATAATGCTGACACTAGGTGAGGGTAAACAGCAGCACTGTTGACAGGAGTAGCCTCTGCTTCTTTTATTTTATGAAAAAGTAAAATAAATTTCATAACAAAATAAGAAACTAACTGTAGTTAACACACTGTGTATCATTATTTTAAAGTACACTCAGAGTACCAGATATAAATGAAAGAGATTCTTACAAAAAAGAAACAGATAATATCACAAAGGTCTCTTTTCAATGACGTAAGGTAAACTAGTAGTATAATGAACCAAACTAACATATATACTAAAATATTTTGGAACAAAGAAATAAGTAAGTGGGGCAAAGTATTAGAATATCTCCCTGCTTCCTATGTATCTCTATTGCTACTTGGTATACAAACAATGCTACCCTCAGGGCTCCAGAGAGGAATGTAAAGGTTATTAGCTATCCTGAAAAGTTTTATCATTGTTTTTGTGATGGGGAAAAACAATATAACTTTTTCAAATGAGATCTGATTTTTCTAAATTGTACAGGGTGGCCTTCAATGATCTTTCTGCCTTAGCTTCCCAGAATGCTGGGATTAGAAGTTTGTGTTACCAGGCTCAGCTTAATGTGTGTCTTTTATTGTCTAAAAAGAAATTTTCTAACCATTTGGAGGATTATGTGGCCTATACTAGTGATTGTCATCATTTTGAATATTGCATTTTACTTCATGATGTAATTGTTCCTAGGTTTCTACCATAATAAAAACAAACTCACTACCAAGAAAGATGTTTATAATAATATTGTTAATTTATGATGAGCTTTAAGGACCTCAAAATTATTGTAGAACTTTTGGATACAAGGTTATTTGTTATAGTACATGTTTCCATCCATAAAGCTGTAAAGTCAGAAGAGGCATCTAATGACTCAGGTTACTTGTGTCCTTTTGCTTCTAATTTTCTGTCATTGTTACCTAGCCCACTGTGGTGGTTTAGAGCTAGATATCCTCTAAGAGTGTCATGTGCCCACAGTCAGGGCTTTTGGAGCAGGGTTAGATGTGAGAACACTAGAGCTGACTTGCTGTTAGGAGGTGGGCTTGATGGGGAGGCAGATCACTTCAGGCAGGACCTGCCAGGTTACATCTCTCTCCCCCCGGGCTTCTCCCTTCTCTCTCTGCTTCCTGGCTGACACCAGGTGAGCAGCTTGCCTGTACCCACACACTTCCACCATGCTGCCCCTGTGTTTAAGCCTGCCAAACACGGGCTGGAACTCCTGAAATACAAGCCAAAGTAAGCTTCTCCACCCCAAGGCGCAGGGGTCAGGGGTTTTGTCCCAGCGGTGAAAAAAGTGACTAAGAAGCCCACCTCAGTTGTATGTGTGCTTTGTGTGGAGCTGCAGACCACTGGTTGAAAATTGCTTAGTGTGCTTTATCTTGAGCCTTTTTACTTCTTCTCCTTCAGTATCATGAACCAAGAATCTGAAGATTCCCCAGGGGAGGACTTTCTGGCAATCAGAGATTCCAGAAAACGGTCCTCAGTGTGGGTAGGAGAAGGGATCAGGATAATGCTGAGGCTCTTAGCAAAAGCCTCCGTGACGTGTTGCTAGGCTAGCCAATGCTGTTCCTAGAAATTCTGAGGAACGTAACCATTACATAATCACACATGTTCTCTGCATTGGTTGTTGGGTTTTATGCTGTTTTTGTCTCTTTGTTTACTTTCATAAATGCTAGACCTTGTTGCACTAACCTAAGAAGGACAGGAGTCCTTATATACCTTTATTAGAATAAAAAGATATAGGCATTAGTAGAAGTTAAGTATAATAAAGGAACAACAGAGCTAGCTCAGACCCAAGGTAGAAGCTTGGGATGATGGACTGTGAGAATGCTGTAAGAATAAAAAAGCCCCAACTGTAGAATCTTCCCATTCCTGATAATATAAGCAACTCTACTAACCTTATAAACAATGTCATTATAATGTAGAGTCACTTTCTCAGAGGATGTGATGTAATATGCACATGTACAAAAAGAAAATGAATCCAGGTGAAGCAGCACATGCCTGTAATTCCAGCACTCACGAGGCTGAGGCAGAGGATTATTGTGAGTTCGAGACCTGTGCCTGGGTTACAAAGTGAGCTCAAGGTCAGCCTGAACTGCATAGTAAGACCCTGCCTCAAAGAGACAAAAGGTCAAAAAAGAAAAAGAAAAGGGGTAAGGAGTTCATTTTTGTCCTCTGATATACAGGTAACTGGTTTTTATCTTTAGGGAATATTTCAAGATAATACTGCCTCCAGGAGGGTGAGAAATACAAATAATAAGCACGTAGTCATACATGTAATTCACACACACACATATCTTCTTTATAGATAAAAGAAGAAAAAATGCATAGCCTCATTAAACTAACCAAGGATATAATTTAAAGCCTTCATACCTTTATTACTCAAGAGAGTCTACTTATGGTTGGAGTGGTGACCAGGAAGGAGGCTTTGTAGACAAAGGTTAAACCATGTGACACATTCCTTAGATCATGTAGTAAAGAATTAGTGGGCTCCTATTTGACTTTCTTTACCTGAAAATGATTTGAGGTATATTAAGGTAAAAGTTTTATACTTGAAATACTTAATGTTAGCACATTTGCAATTATACATTCGATGTTTCAAGTTATGAATAGCTAATGAACCTTGCCATACCATAGACTAAGAGGTATGCTGTTACTGGGACAAGATACCTGACAGCCACAATTTAAGAGAGCACAGGCTTATTTTGGCTTATAAGGTCAGTGGGTTAAGTCTATTATTAGCTGGCTCTGACACAGAAATGACATATTGGAAGGGCCATTCCAGGGAGCAGAAAAAGAGGGGGAAGAACCAGGGTTAAGAACATACCCTTCCAATCACATCCTGATAACCTGCCTCCTACAGTTACAAGAAACTCAGCTGCAAGTTCATCAATGGACTAATCCACCAGTTAACCCAATGAGTCTACAATCCAGTTACTTTCTGAGAGCCATAGCCCCAAGCACAAGACTTTTAAGGGATCCAAAACACCATAGATGAACCCAGGTGCCAATGATATTTCATCATGACAGAAATTTCAGCTATTTGCACAATCTTATGTTTAACTTGGATTTCAAATATCATGTTTATTAAACCATGTATTTTATGTTCACTTAGAACATTTTTGTATATCCACTGTTCCTCTACTTATTTATTTGTTCAAGAATATTTGAGTGTGTACCTTATGTCACCAGAAACATCAGTGGACCATAATCAATGTTCTCCTCTCATGGAGTTTCTAGTTTAGTATGAGAGATGCACAAGTAGAAAGACTAGCAATGGACAAATCAACTAGTCTACCACCTAGTTAGTCAGCCAACCATCCTATAACAGATTCTTGTAAAGAAAAAGCAGCTAGGATAGAGACAGAGCTATGTAAAAGGGGTGCTGCCTAAGACAACAGAGGTCAAAGAAGGTTTCCCTCACTAACTGAACAGAATTATAAATTGAAATAGCTGGAGAAATGTGTGACTGGCAGAGGGGAACCCAAGGTGCATGTGGGAACAGCTAGGTTTCCTGGGTGTATCCAGGAGGTACACAAGGAAGTGTGCCAGATAACCTTAATGGCAAGCTTGACTGGATTCAGAGAATCCCAGAAAGGTGATCTGATCAGTAGGGCACTCTCCTAACCAACTGACTGTGCTACAGGAGACAGAGCCCAGCTACAGGCAGGGGAGTAACTTTAGAGCATGCCTCTCTTGTTGCTGCTCCTTCCTGTGTTCTGTGTCCCTGCTACTATCCCATGGAATGAGCAGGTTTTCTCTACTATGCTCTTCTACTTCAATGTATTACCTCATTTTATACCCATAACAGTGGAATTATCTGACCATGGACTGACACTTCTGAAACTGAGCCAAGTAGACTATTTCCTTTCAGTTTTGCAAGTCAGACATTCTGTCTCAGGATGAGAAAGCTGACATACACCAAGTAAATGCAATTTTGAATATAAACAGGAAAAGATAGTATGCATAGTATTGTACTTTATAGGTCATAATAAATGTCTATAATTTTATCCTATGGAGAAGGTGAATTTAAATCTATGGAAAGACATTAATGGAGATAAACAGAGGAATGATATGATATAGTTTGCATTTTTGAAGTATTTGTCACTACTATGTAGAAAATAAGTTTTAGAG